>QUZD01000078.1:0-39197 GCA_003693505.1 Pseudonectria foliicola | reverse complement strand
CCACCCCCCCCCCCCAGTGTTTCATCTTTGCATACCTGTGTTATGTATGCTAGCCTTCCGTTATTCCATTGTTCGCCAACTCTGTCTTGAAGAATATATCAGATTGTGGTTTATCATATTCTTATAATCACAACGCAGCAAGTGGCACCAACTGTCCTCCTTCGAGTTGGACTTACACAGCCCCCTATCTGACTATATGGTCATGAGGATGGACGACTACGAGAATAGAATGTGCATCATTTCTCGGGTGATTATCTATATACCGTGTTCAGAGTCATGTCCCCCAGCGGTCACAACATGTGCCACCCGTTTTGTGAGATGACCCTAGTGCGAAGACCCTTACCCAGGACAATGCGTCCAATAAATCTCCTCGTGGGTAGTGACCACTATGTGTTATCAGATCTTATGGGACATCTGTATTAGCTCTTCTTGGCCCTTGTGTAGATCTTTGCTGGCAGCGCTAATGCCATGCCCCATATCTGTCACTCCGGGCTGATTTCTTGATTGGGCATAAGTCTTGAACTCTCTGCAACTACTTCGCCTCATTTCCCTCCCTTGCCGCAGAATTGGCTTTCCAAAGGGGGCCACAGATATCTGGGGACATGACAACAGCCTAAACACAGGGCAATCGGAGGGACAATCTTACAAATGATAGGGCTCCCCATGATACGCAATCTTTCACATTTTCTCCTTAACTTTTATAATGTGGCCCATCCACAATGATCCGATCTGGACCCAGGTTGTTTTGAACTCGGCGGCCTTCTATACCTTCTCTAGGTTGAACCTCTTCTCCACCCAGATTCAGGTAGCAAGCGTTACATTAGGCTTAGGGTAGCCGACTCCACTGAGGAAGCACAGCCCGGACTTTGTGTGGGGATGGAAACCCCCCTTTGGAGCTACGGATATCCACCCGGCAGTTCACGTCGATTAGTCCAGGGCTGAAGGAATGCCACGCCGCAATGCCTGCGAGATTGCTCTCCGTCGGCCACTGATGTCGCACGGGGCAACAATTCTCCCTTGTTTCAACTGGCGGCTTGAAGGCCGCTGTGGGAGGAGCACCGGCAGCGCACCGATTTGACTCGTCAGCTCGTAATCAGCCCGGAGATTCGGATGGGGGGACCGAATCCACATTGAACGCTGTCTCTGCTAGCGCCAAGCCGGAGGCCGTCAGTGGCTGCCAGGAGGGACGGACCGCCTGGCTGCGCCGACTTCGAGGCGTATGAGCAGCCGGCTAAGCAGGAGTTGTGCGTAAGTTGGGACATGGAGCGCGTCCAGACGAAGCAAGCGTCCCAACACGGCGGCCTCGAACCGCTTCCAACACGCTTCCAACACATACGTTTCGAAGCCAGAGTAGCAGCAATTCGTAGTTTACTGTAAATCGGAACAAAGATGCCTACCCTTGTCTCAGAGTCAACGCAGACCAGTGCTGCTTAAGTACCGGCCAAGGCCCCCCAACCAAGCCCGCCAAGAGCAATCGGCACAGAATTCCGTTGACCGTTCACATTCGCTCCCCTCTGGTTCTCGGCACATTACGCGTTGCTCTCGCTCCCTTCTGTCCTTATTTCTGATCTTGACAACCCCCATCGACCGCAAAAAAACTTTATCACAGGAGTTAGAGCCCATCTCCAAGTCCATACCTACTCTGTTCCATCCTCTTCCCTTACCATCCCATACATCACAACATGTCGCAAGCATACGGTCCCCCTCAAGGGTTAGTAGAATAAGTCCTCCCATACCAACTGCAACATGTCGCTTAAAACGTTCCAGCTACGGGTATCCCGCTCCTGATCAAGGTTACCCGCCCCCTCAAGGCTATCCCCAGGGCAATTATCCTCCTCCTCAGCCGGTAAGCAGCCTCGCGTGATGCAATTCGCTGTGTTTTTTTTCTAATACGCCGATGGCACAGATGCAATACCAGCAGGCGCCAGCCCCGCCTCCTAAAGAAGAGAAAAGCCACGGCTGCCTCTACTCCTGGTAAGTTCTCAAATCCGGAATCTTTATCATCACTTTGAAACCCCGTGCTCATCATTTTCAGCTTGGCCACTCTATGTTGCTGCTGGCTCTGCGGTGAGACCTGCGAGTGCTGCCTCGACTGCCTGGACTGTTGCTGTTAAAGCTGCCGACGTGGCGATGCATTGACCTCATTCCTTTGCTTCTTTCTTTTGTTTTCATGGCCGAGCAGGTTGATGCTGGAGATGGAAGAGATAGTCCTTAGAATACCCAGGAGCACGGCCATGACGCCTGTATTGTTCGCTAGGCAGAATCGCACCAGTAATCTCCCCTTAATATCAGCAAGTGCAGCACATTGCATTTAAGAATGAAGTTCTGCACTCCTTCTGCTATCGCCTGAAGTCGATGTGTACGATCTGGAGCAAGTCACCATAAATCCAGGGCCAGGCGCAATTGTGATTGGCAAACGATTGTTGATCGTAGAGGGATGGGTAGCCAAGATTATTTCCCAGACCTTAGCCCGACACGAGTCCAGCAACGGCTGAAAATGAAAAGCACATTGCATTACACAGGTAGAGGCTCACAAGCTTAGGCTCAGATCAAGCGGTCCTCCAAGTAGTAAGTTACAAATGGATGGCGTCGATCAACGACACCAAAGTCTCCTTGCCAAAGATTCGTCCAGTAACAGCGCGGTGTTCGACGCGCTACGTACTATGCGCAGAACCACGCAAATATATGGCCCTGCATGTGGGCTGTCTTGATGGACGTTTGTGTGGCTTTGAGGCCTAGAAACTGACCATGGCACTGGACTGCCCTGTATACTGTGCAGCCAGGAATACAAACGGATTATATGTGATCACAGGTAGTATGAGATCCACAAAGTCAAAAAGCGGAAGTAAGAAGATGCAAAAAAGGAAGACGTCGAAGTTCTCAATCATGGTATAGGAAAAGCCCGATGCGGGGGTCGAACCCGCAACCTTGAGATCGCGCACTCATAAGAGTCTCACGCTCTACCGATTGAGCTAACCGGGCGTTCGACTTGTTAGCTGCCACGACTTCAAAGCTTTGAATATACAGCTCACCACATTGAAGAGCAGCTCAGTATACATCAAGTCGATGCTCTTCGTAGGTGCTCAAGTCTCATGAGATGCCTGTGACATCAAGTTTCGCTTGAAACCTGCTCTAAGAAACAACTGCTCATGGACTAAAGTTGTATTCGTGAAAAGCCGGAACATCATTCCAGCTCTAGTATCCAAAGAATAAAAAGCCCTTAATGGCAAGATTTTCCAAACTTGCGGAGGCGAAAATAATTGTATGGAAGAGGCGCAAAGTAGCCAGCAGCAATGGAAATCAAGGCCGCCATCCAGAATTCGGGGTTGTCGACTGCCACTACGCCTCCGGTCAAATAGTAATCAACAGCGTTTTCGGCAATTTCCATCGCAAACATCGATATCAGGCTCATACCAGTGGCCGTTTTGAAAGCGACTGGCCAGGAAAGATTGTCCTGTCCTGTTCGGAGCAACAAAGTCTCGAGCAGTACGGAAGTGGAAACTCCACTAGCCACTAATGGGATCGTCAAATCGTTAGAGAGCTGTAAGAACTTTGAAGATGTAGGGGCTGTACTTGAGAGTGCCATTATCGTGCTCATCCCCAAACTAGGGAAGTAGAGCTGAAGGCCCCATAGCGTAGCGAAATCACCCAGGGTGCACCCCACCAGGCATCGAAAGGTGTTGATTGAAGCCCGTTTCCATGTAATTGCCGAGGACCAGAATGCGGAAGTTGAGGGACGCGGGAGCTGAGAACCACAGGTCGACCTCTCTTGATGGCGACTTGTGATAAACCATCGTGTGCCCGCCTCCGATTTTGGAGATGTCAACTTTCGGCATGTCAAGAATTGGTGTGAATGGGTAGTCACTCGTACCAAGGTGCATGTCAGACAATGCGGTCCGCGAGTCGATCGAGCCTGGAAAAGTCTAAGCATAATGAAATAGGCCTCGCCATGAAATGTACAATTTTAAATTGAAGCAACGGAAAGTGTAGAAGAGCCTGACGATATTGGAAAGGTTTGGAATGCCGCTAAATTGTCTCAAAGCTCCTACCATAGCTTGATTGTCAATTCAAGTACCATGTAATCAGGAGCTCTAGGACGTCGGCTTCGGAACGCGAGAATGAAATTCCGATTGTCACTCACCATTCCTTGGGCAATTCTAGCTGTGCCTTTTGAACTTAAAGGCGCTCCCACTGACGTTGTCTCCATCGCGCGCGTGCGACTCTTGGTTGGTGATTTTGGAGAAAACGTCTTACGCCGAGATCGCTGTCGCTGCCAAGAAATGAAGCCCAACTCCGCCCACGAGGCGAAGCCTATCATTGATGATAACCCTCAGCTTCAGAAATACTATGACTCCCTCGAATCGCGAATCGGATATCGATTGCTCCTTGGTGGAACCAGACACTTTGGGTACTATGAGCAAGACGTATATTGGCCTTTTCCTCTCGGACGAGCGCTGCGTGCTATGGAGGATAGGCTAGCGACTGCGCTTGGCCTTCCCTCGAATGCCGCTGTTCTCGACGCGGGATGTGGTGTTGGCCACGTAGCTTTGCATCTGGCGAAGCAGCACAAGCTGCGGGTGCAGGGCATCGACATAACGGACCACCATGTGGCAAAAGCCAGAAGGAATGTTGCTCGATCAGGGCTTCCCGCGGGTCAAGTGACGGTAGAACGGATGGATTACCACCATTTGGAATGCCTGGCCAACGAGTCATTCGACGGCATTTACACAATGGAGACTTTTGTCCATGCAACTGATCCAAAAACCGTGCTGGCTGGGTTCTATCGTGTGCTCCGTCCTGGTGGCCGTCTTGCACTTTTCGAATACGATCACGACTTTCAAGACGGCTCCTCTGACACAATGGCGACGTCGATGCGTAACATTAACGAGTACGCCGCTATGCCCACAAACTCCGCGTCCCATCCTGGCTATTTCAAACGTTTGCTGGAGGATGCTGGCTTCACTGAGGTCATTGTTCGCGATTACTCGGAGAATATCAAACCGATGACGAGGCTGTTCTATCTCATAGCCTACCTTCCTTTTCTATTCATATCGTTTCTACATCTCGAACGGTATTTTATCAATACGGTAGCTGGTGTTGAATCCTACCGGGGACGCAGACGCTGGCGGTATGTCGCGATCTCAGCCACAAAGCCCGGAGGCTGTATAGAGTCATCCAAAACGCGCTAGGAAATACCACTGCCTGCTGAGCCCAGTATCAGAGAACCCGTACTTCCAAAACAGCTGCAGCGAAGTGTCATGGCTTGCCATTTGTGGGAGGCTGGATCTCGTATGGCTTAGGTGAGACTGCTGTCACGGTGTGCTTGGATAGAAGGGATAGAGGCGCAGCCTTTACCACTCCTGACCAGTCCAAAGCTCGGGCAACACCTCATGAAGTCATGAAGATGGAGCGTCGTGCTTGTCTGACCTCAAGGGGTGATTTTTCTGGACGGTGAAGGATACATATCTACATTCACTGCGATGTTAGGTGCACCTCAGTTACCCTAGTCATGAGATGACCTCTTTATTACATGTTTCCCCAGCAAACATTACTGGCAAGCGAAGATCAGAAACTCGTAATACTGCAGGCACCATGTGTTACAGTATGTGCTAACCATGTAGATCATTAGCAGGTAGCCCGGCGACAGATTGTGGACCCTCTTCTGCTAGGTATTGCAGTTTGCAGCTTGATCATAGCCAACCAAGTGGGTAGAAAAATAAAAGTCCGCCTGCTCACGCAGAGTTGTATCGAGAGACCCGACTTTATTATTCTACCCACTTTGCCAACTCAACGTTAGTGGATAATCCCTTTGTTGTTTCTTTGCCAGCCAAACTCTAGTTTGGCCAATCGATAAGAATGACGTAGTTGGGGGAATATGGATCCATCGATCAGCATCGGGAGGAGATATTTTGTTCCAAACTGCTACCTATCGCTTCGTGAACCCCGAACTATATCCCATGCTACTTCCGACGATCAAACCTTCGAGAGCTCTCTTGATCCGTCGTTCCTCGCGGATCAAAGTCAGCTGCGCTTCTGAAGATGATGCGATCGCACCAATCAAAGACCAACCGTCACCTCCTTTACTTGACGACTATGATCTGAGGTCGTACCATTTTACACTGAGAAATCTCCTCGGAAGAAGCGGACGAAATCTCGAATCAGCCTCGCCAACTCGGAGGGTAAGAAATTGCCGGTGAGCAGCGTGGCGGCCCTCCGTGCGGCGGCTTGAATGCACCGATGTGTATCACGAGAAGGCCCTTTCGTCTTGAATCAGGTGTAAACAAAAGGCCGAGATAGTGTGGCTAGACAGACAAACAATTCAGATTTCGCGACCGTAGCGTCGGAAAACGGGACGCGCGGGCGATTTGTGTCTAAAGTAAAGGCAGATTATGCTTGTTTTAATCGGAGGTTCGGCTTCGAGGGAGGCCCGAAGACCCACTACATCAGTGTTAGAATTCCCAATTCAGGCCCTTTTCAGCCCAAAAGCCCATTGCCATTTGTCAAGCCGTACGGTTCCGGATAGAACGTGCCGACAGGCTAACACCACATGTGCAGAGCAGGTGGCGTGGTTTGCAATTCTGGAACATGACTGCATCTGCATGCCTTTTACAGATTACTCCGTGCGCAGCCCAGCTTCCTGGTCTCTACTTGTCGTTACCTGGTGCGGCGTATCGATCAACCCTGAATACCTAGATCTCAGTGATCGGCACAGGTGCTTGGCTTGTAAATAGAACATATACTTCGAGTCACATATTTGTAGATGCGATGTCAAGATCGGGGTCGTACCTTAGCGTGAGTCTGGGCGAGTCTACTGCACATACTGTACCATCTAGTAGGACTGCTCATCCATCACACACGACACACCCCTCCTCTCTTCCTTCACTCCTACCCCGGGACATCAATATTCCGATTGATCCTTTCTTTCTTGTGGCGCTTGACACTTACACAACACCCAAGTGAGTAGACAGTCATTGGCAGCACACGACACAGAGCGGCGTACGTGGCGGCGTACGCAGAAGCATACGCACAAGCATACGCAGCAACCTACGCAAACAATACACCCATTGGAATATAGCATCGAAGAGCGCGCCCGCACATTCATTCTTGTGGCTAAGGTTGGTTGAACTATGTACAGATTGCTTCGGGTTAACTTTGGGTGGCAAGGGGGTTTAGACGTGTATACCATGTCCAGCGTTTACCAAGTACTGCACACCCAGTAATGCTACGTATAATAGCTCTGCAAAATCCCTTCGAGGCTGAGAATCACCCTTAATAGGCAAGGCACTCGGGATGTGTCCATATCCATGTCATTCAATAAAGCAGGCGGACGCAGAACGGTCATTCCGAAGCGAAGACTCCCGCTCTTCTCCACAAGCTCCACTCCAGAAGGCCGCCCGGTCATCCCGCCGTGCCGTGATAGCCGTTTGGCCATAGCCGCCCTTCATCTACATGGTACGTTTAAAAGACAAAAAAGGCTGAGAAGAACCCGATCCCACTCTTTGGTCAGTGCCTCAGAAGACAGTGTAAACAAGCCTACAACTGCCTCCGGAAATATGGACACTCTTCATCCCACTATCCAAGCTCAGTCCCAACCGTCTACGAGGTCGTCGACTACCTCTGCACCTGCATCTTCGATCACAATCGCTGCCCACAAAGCACCCTGCGAACTCATTCAAGCTGTGAGCACCGTCATCGAGAACTATGGCGACTCAAAGATATTCCCCCGACGGTCATTACGCGCACACCATACTTCGACTGCCTCCTCGCCTATTCAGAAGCCCGAGCACGACTTAGGGTTCCCTGCGGAGAGCGATATAGGGACAAAGACAGGCAGCGATTTCGACCGTGCCTATCAACGACACAGCCGTACGGCGCACATGGGAATCCTCGATCCCAGTTATGAAGTTTTCACCAGCCGCAAGCAGTATGGGGCAATTGTCTATAAAGTCGAAAACCATGTTGCAGTCGTCACTGGAGACCCGATGTGTTCTGTAGAGGACATTCCGTTACTTCTCGAGGAATTTCGCCATTTCCGATCAACTCGTGGACTAGGTCTTGCCTTTGTGGGCATGAGTGAAACGTTTGCCAAATATGCTCAAAGCCTAGGCTGGACGACTATGCACTTTGGCAACGAGCGGGTCATGAACCCAACGACCAACCCGGTACTATTTCAAAAGGCAGGGAAAAGAATGATCAGCCAGAATCGACAGCTACTCGACCCGAAAAGAGGAGGCATCACTTTCGGCTTCTACAGTCCGAGCACGATGGGAAGAGAATTGGGACTGGAGGCCGAGCTGCAGGGTGTCTACGACGACTGGCGGAACTCACGGAGCACTCAACGCTCGTCCAACTCGCAAGCATTTGTCACAGAGTATGATCTCTTCTCGCGGCCCGAGATGACAATGTTTATATACACGTGCAACCCTGACGGTAGCATCAACGGATGCGCAACGTTGCGAAGCCTCGGTGCAAACAACGGTTTCCACCTCGACCCGTGCATTGCATCCCCCTCAGCGCCGCGCGGAATCAGTGATCTGCTTGTTGTCACGACCATGAAGCTTCTACAGGTAGCTGGAATTACATATCTCAGTCTGGGCTACGAGCCCTTCGCAGACATGGGCGAGATCTCTGGACAACCTCGCCTGAAAGCTTGGCTGACGCGAATGGGATACCGTCGCGTGATGGAGTCGGTCCCGGTCAGTGGCAAGATGGCATACCACGATAAATTTAGGCCCGACGATTCCTTGACTTCCGGCCTCTACATCGTCATCCCCAAAAAGGCCATTCAACTCCAACAATCAGTCGCTCTCCTACATATTGCAAATATCAGAATGCGCGTTGCATTGAGAAGCAAGTAGATTTTTTTTTTTATGTCTTATCTCATTTTGATAGCGTTCAGTTAGTTTCTACTGTACAAACAGCTCTCCTTGCCTATAGAAGTTCGGATTAGTTTCCACGTATGATACCTTTTCTTTTTACTTTTACTACACCTCTCCACAAAGTGACAGGCAATGAATTCATGATGGTGCTAGCTAACCAATGGCATCTGCCACGCTGCTATACATTATCAACTTTTCCCTTGTTTCCTTGTACCCTTGTTCTTCCCACGAAGCTCCCCGCACTCTTTCCCCACTGCCGATCAGTCAATACGGGAACATGATGCTAGAGCCTACGATACCACTATGTTTGGCTAGATGCTGTAAGACTGCTACCCAGCGGTTTCGCTTCAAGTTCAGGTGATGAACGGTGTTGTAGTTCATGACTCTCAAGAGCCAAACAAGAGACGTCTGCGAGGAAAATATTGCTCAAACAGAACGCTGCTTGTGATGTGAAGGTTGCCCATCTCGGCAGCTATAAGTCTGCGTTGGACATTCAAAAGGGATGAAAGCTGTCGGTTACCTTCACACATAGGCAGCTTCCTTGCTAGGAGTGAGCCCATGCGGCATGAAACTATGTAAAACACTGTGCATATTGGCGAGACTTGAGCAATACACATAAGAAGCTTAGCAGGGGCGAACACATAGAAAGACAAGGCGAACAATATCTAGTTTGCATTCTGTCAGCTCGTCTCGAACCAATAGGTGGGATTAACGATCTATATATTAGCCACGATTTTGGGGTCATTGATACGGCGCTGCGTACCCCGTGGAGAAGTATTAGCCTTAGCTTTCGGGTACCTTACATGGTCTGGTAATAAATGGAGAAGGATAAACCGCTACTGCCCTTGTACCTCTACAGTAGCGACCAGAAAGTATAGTTATGAAAAAGTTCCACATTGAGCAGCAGTACAAAACAACTGTCTAAACCAGCTACGGGTCAGACAGTCAGGAGTAGCTTAAAGCACCCCTATCGGTGAACATCGGCCGTCTAACGAGAGCTCTAGGATACATTCATGATAACAAGGGTTCACTTTAGTTACGAAAAGGTGGAAATTGTTCCGTGCATGTCTCAATTTTTGGAGGCCCAAACTGCTGTAAGGAGTTGCCTTTTCGTGACTGGGTACTTTGTACTGTACGAACTGCTCTCCGTCAATGTCTGAGACATACATGCGGGTTGAGACAAGCTGTCAGTATCCGTACCAGGTTTGTTGATGTCGTGGTGAGTTTGTATGTAGCAGGCATCTTATTGTCACACGCTGATCTTCCGGGCCGCCATTACTAGCGCTAGGATATGAGAGTGTCTATTCCTTTTAAGCTAGCGTTACTTGTCATCGATGAGTCCCATTTTATACCAGGCTGATATATTCGCACTCAACTCTCCGTTGAGATTGACGTTTGCCTATGCCTTCATTGGTAGGGTTAGATGGTAATTCTACTGGCAATACCAGGCATCTCAATACTGGCCGGCTGCAGGGAACATAACGTGATTATCACGTTGGTTTCTATCGGCGTTACGCGTCATCACCTGTACGCATCACCTTTCCCATATAAACGCACCGTACCGTACAGTGCGCTGTACCTTGTGCTAAACGGAAACCGGTGTTAGTCGCACGTGGTAAAAAAGTTAATCAATCACGCCCTCATTGTCAGGACCAGGAACCACGCGTGATAAGACTCCGGACAAATGGCTCAGCGCTCCGGGGAATGCAGTGGCAATGGACATGAATACACGTCAAGGTGCCATGATCATACTAATCAAGGGTCTACCACCGCTTGATCTGAGCGACCGCATCGCTCTTGTAGATAACCTGTGCATCTAGAGTCGTCGTCAGCTGTACAGTAAGGCTGTCAGATTGTCCAGGCTGCCAGTTGCCAGGATGGAATATTTCAGGGTAAGGTGTGGGCTAGCTAGTCAGTAAGCCAATGATTTGTGCCTGCGAAAAACATGAGATTTTGGGTCTAAAAATAATGGCTGGCATGAAACTGTTATGTATCCACTAGTGGAGCAATACGAGCTCATGCTCAGACATTGTATGGATTTCATTCGGTAATCGACCTGTTAGCTGCCTCTGTGACCTCATTATGCATGATAGCCCGGTTTTAGATCGACGTGGCTAGTGCCTGGACAAAGGAAATACGGAATGTCATACGTAGGTTACGCCTCAGCCGTTTCGAATTTTCTTCCGGCTCTTCCACTTTTTACTCCTTGTGCCAGTCCATCACTATCGCCTGGATTCCACCCTGACGCTTGGCCCAAGGCGTCAATTCAAGGCTCCGAGATTGTATGTACTATCTCAAGTTCATGCGAATCTTACTCGGAAGACCATCCACCCAATACTAGGAGGCTTCGCCTCAAGCAATCACTCCAAGTCGTCAAAAACGCGCACCATCCATAACAGTTTATGAACTTTCTCTGAAGAGAAGTTTTCCCGGCAACCTACAGCTAAGATGGCTTCCAACGGTCGAGACCAGAGCCTTGGACAAGACCACCAGCTGCAAGACCTGCCAGCGGGCTCGACCGTGAGTGCAGCCCAACAGAACTGATAGCGCACTGCATACCGTCGTCTAACGCATTCATGCTGCAGTATCAATTGCTTGACCCAGGCCACGAACAGGGTGCCCACCGGCAACTGCTAACTGATCCGCCTACTCCCGAGTTCGAGACACCTCAACATGATCCCCAACAGCCTTGGCCAGCATCCCCCATGTCTGTATACAGCCTCAACGAGACGTACGCGCCCGGGGCGACCTATCTCCCGCCACCCGAAAGCAAAACTGCCGACAACCGATTCAGCAGCATGGGCAGCTTTGGCCACGATGGATCCGACGCTGCCTTTACTCGTGGTCGTCCCGACTCGACTTACCAGAACCCCGAGGACAGCTGGGTCCTGCGACAGCAACAGCCTGACCTCGAAGCCGGCGGTGTTGGCGTCAAGCGCTCGAGAACTCGCAAGGTCAAGCTCGTTCAGGGGTCCGTACTTAGCATCGAATATCCCGTACCAAGCGCCGTAAAGAATGCCATCGAACCCCAATATCGCGATGTAGGTGGCAGCAACGAAGAGTTTACCAAAATGCGTTATACAGCCGCGACTTGCGATCCGAATGATTTTACGTTACGAAACGGATACGATTTGCGTCCCCGGATGTACAACCGACACACTGAGCTTCTCATTGCTATTACGTATTACAATGAAGATAAAGTTCTTCTTGCACGGACCCTGCACGGCACCATGCAGAATATTCGAGATATTGTCAAGCTCAAGCGATCAACGTTCTGGAATAAAGGTGGTCCCGCCTGGCAGAAAATTGTTGTCTGCCTGGTTTTTGATGGAATCGACAAGGTAGATAAGAACGTATTCGATGTTCTTGCTACTATTGGCGTCTATCAAGACGGGGTGATCAAGAAAGATGTCGATGGCAAGGAGACTGTAGCTCATATTTTCGAGTATACGAGTCAAATCTCCATCACCCCTGGACAACAGCTTGTGCGGCCGAGCAAGGAGAGCACTCAAAACCTGCCTCCTGTGCAGTTCATCTTCTGCCTCAAGCAGAAAAACAGTAAAAAAATCAATTCGCATCGCTGGTTGTTTAACGCTTTTGGCCGCATTTTGAACCCCGAGGTTGCGATTCTCATCGACGCTGGAACCAAGCCGAGCCCGCGGTCCCTGCTTTCTCTCTGGGAAGGATTCTACAACGATCGACACCTTGGAGGTGCCTGCGGAGAAATCCATGCCATGTTGGGAAAGCACGGAAAGAAGCTTCTCAACCCTCTGGTTGCTGTTCAGAACTTTGAGTATAAAATCTCAAACGTCCTTGATAAGCCTCTAGAAAGTACCTTCGGATATGTCAGCGTCCTGCCTGGCGCCTTTTCAGCTTACCGGTTCCGAGCTATTATGGGTCGACCCCTGGAGCAGTACTTTCACGGTGACCACACGCTTTCTAAAACTCTTGGCAAAAAGGGTATTGATGGTATGAATATCTTCAAGAAAAATATGTTTCTTGCAGAGGATCGTATCCTCTGCTTCGAATTGGTCGCGAAAGCCGGCCAAAAGTGGCACTTATCATACATCAAAGCCGCCAAGGGTGAAACCGATGTGCCTGAAGGTGCTCCTGAGTTCATCAGCCAACGGCGACGATGGCTCAACGGCTCTTTTGCCGCCTCGCTTTACTCTCTCATGCACTTTGGCCGCATGTACCGAAGTGGCCACGGCATTATTCGCATGTTCTTCCTGCACATCCAGCTCTTATACAACATTTGTAATGTTATTTTCAGCTGGTTTTCCTTGGCCTCATATTACCTGACTACGGTAATCATTATGCAGCTTGTCGGCACCCCCGTCCAAGAAACGAACTACCACGGCTGGCCATTTGGCGACATCCCAACCCCCATTGTCAATGTGGTTATCAAGTACATCTACATTGCCTTCGTTGCCCTTCAGTTTATTGTGGCACTTGGCAATCGACCTAAAGCGTCGAGGTATACGTACATTGCATCTTTTGCGGTTTTTGCCTTGATTCAGGGCTACATCCTTGTGTTGACAGTTTACTTGGTTTACCGCGCCCTTCGCACCCCGATTGGAGAGCAGATTTCCTTTGCTTCGGGCAAGGAGTTCTACGAAAGCTTTTTCGGTGGGAAAGGCGTCGCAGGCGTCATTCTCATTGCCATTGTTACGATTTACGGACTCAACTTTCTCGCTTCTTTCCTCTACCTTGACCCTTGGCACATGTTTCATTCGTTTCCTCAATATCTTTTCCTCATGTCGACATACATCAATATTCTCATGGTGTATTCCTTCAACAACTGGCACGACGTTTCTTGGGGAACCAAGGGCTCCGACAAAGCTGAAGCGCTTCCCTCAGCCCATATCACAAAGGGTGAGGGCAACGAAGCTGTCGTGGAAGAGATTGAGAAAGAACAGGAGGATATTGATAGCCAGTTTGAGAAGACTGTGTGGAGAGCACTTGCTCCTATGGAGGACATGAACGAAGAAGAGCATGAGGTGAAGGACGTCGAGGATTCATACAAGTCTTTCCGAACCGGCTTGGTTATCTCCTGGTTGTTTTCCAACGTTCTTCTCATCATCATGGTCACGAGTGATGAGTTCAGCACTCTTGGTGTTGGGGTAAGCCTACTCGTTCATCTCCATTATCCTGTCAGTCACCAGAAGCTAACAGCCCGTCCAGAAAGCCTCCAAAACCCGGACTCCCAACTATTTCAAGTTCCTTTTGTACTCAACTGCAGTACTCTCGATCGTACGCTTCATTGGCTTCCTTGTTTTCATTGGAAAGACCAGTATCATGTGTTGTTTGGCAAGAAGATAAGGATGATTACAGGAATATATGGGCGTACATACTTGAAGTGAGAGGTTACTCACGCGGACTTGATGATTGGAATATTTGGCCACTATCCTAGGGCCACGGTCTATGCATTTATCATTCTGGGTTAATGAACACAGTACGGTATATAAATTTGATGGGATGAGGAGGGTTGTACGTTTCAGGAATAATGTTATTTAATGATCTTCATCTTCAATAGATATCGACTTTGCATACCGATATATGGCCGAATGTGGCTTTACTGAGAAGATCGCTGCACTCCTACAAGATAGTGGAGTGGGCGTGAGGCCACTGTTTTGTGAAGCGAAAAGGAAATGTCCGGGACTTGTAAGTTGCGTCAAATGATACATATGTTCTCGCATTGCTCATGTATTTGACTAACTCTCAATCACCTCTGCTAGCTGTCCCAAATGGCTCCAAACGTTGGGATACCTCTTGTCTCTAGTCCATACACAACTTTCTTAGTGACTCTTTGGTTTGCAATGATTATGACGGCCTCGGCTTTGAAGCCTTTAGCAAGATTGTAGCCCATCTTAACTAAATCAGGTCGCCCAAGCTTTCTAGTGTCATGAATAATGGCATCTGGAATCTTATCCAGAACCTCATTACATAGACCTTTCCCAAAGGTTTCTTCCGGTTGCGGTGTTGACCAGATCAGCTGTGTTGGGCAGAGCTGGCTCTGTATGTGGCTCAAAACTGGACCAATACCGGACCCGGTTGCAATAAGCACTACGCGATTGAATAGAGTTGAAATACGCATGACGCCGCAGGTAGGCACTCCACGGGTCCATATATGCTGGGGCTTTCCTTGGATAGTGGAGCGGGTCCAGTCGCCCGCGTTTGAGACGATGAGCGAATACCCAGCTGGTCGACCATTGGCTGGTTTGGGCGCAGGGATGGGAGCGAACGAATGCCACTCCAGAAGAGGGTGATAGGACAAGCGAGTGAACGACCCGCCAACTGGGACCGTGTAGTCAAAGTGCAGCCTCACAGCGTGGTCAGATAAGACTTCTGCTTCAACAGGTACCTTTCGGAGGAAGAGCCAGGGTGAGGCAACACTGAGTGTTGCGACGAGAACAAGCCAAAAGGTAGGAGACCTGACACATACTGCGCCTGTAGACGAGTCAGGGGCTGCGTTGTCCCTACTCGTAAGAACAACTTGGGCCCAGAAAAGAGCGAGCATGGTCCAGCCTGCAAATCGATGCGTGTTTTCGAACAAGTCATGATATTTTTTGCGCATTGACGGCAGTGCGAAGGTGATGATGATGGCAAAAAGAGCAGATATGAACCAAGAAATGACTTTGGCGGCGAGAGATTGGCCACTCCCGTTAGAACTGCTTGAGTGCGTGCAGAGAACATCGCGTATGTTTGAGGCCAATAGCCAAGCCCCAGCGCTAACAGCTGCGCCGGAGTGAACTCCGCCAAAATGAAAAATCTTGGCGCATCGAGTCCTGATGGGGAGTGGCCATGACCTTGGTACGCTGCAGGCAATGGTATAGAGGGCGTTGATAACAGAGTCCTGACGGACAAGAACAGCAATGAGGAGATTGATGGCCGTAATTGTACTTAGCCACTCTCGGCTGATGCCACGAATCCCTAGGGTTATGGCAGCGATGATGTTGAAAAGGCCAACCACCGAGAAGAGGCGTCGGTAAACGATGAGTACGCGATGACGCAGTCCCCGTATGAACCTTGGGTATGTTTTGGCTGGGATACCTGCTTCGAGATCCCACCGGTCCTCCACTACGGTAGCGACCGGTTCTTTCGAAAATGAGTCCATGCGAGTGGTGCTTGGGGATATAGTACTTTCTTCTGACTGTTCCAAAGTTTTTACAATAGAAACTTGGGGAGGTGAAGCTGAGGGATATTCAATCTCCGTCGGGCTAACCTTGGACTCTAATTGTCCTTCGCTTTCATGGATGTGCTCGCTGGACATCTCTGCAGCACCGGGCTCGGTCTTCGCAGTCTGGCTGATACCGACCGACAATACCTCTCCGTCCGGAATGTATATATCGTTCCCAGGTGCTGATACTTTCACCACCGAGGAGTTGTTGCCTGAAATGTGATGCATTGTGTTCAAAATGGCAAGACTCCTGTAGACTCGAACGAGTAGATGTCAATGCAAATATTGACCATATAACAACGGCGCTGATGAAAATCAGCAGAGGCTTAGCCGGAAAGCGTTTGGAGAATTGATATGTACCTAGAGATGGGCTTGGACGCCACCTTTAGCAGTCTCAAAGAAAGCACCCGGGCTTAACTTGGTGTGATACGGTCTCAATGCGAGGAAGAAACGTTGGCTTCGAGGTTTGGTAGTATTTCAGATGAACTCTAATTGAACCTGTGTGGAAAACTGCAGCATGATCCTATCATCGTCCATTAAGTAGTTCTCGGATGGGCTTTGAGATCAAGCCGGGTTGACTGTCTTTTCAACCTACGACTCCACAGGGAACATCCCCGTCACACGCTCGACTAATGCAACCCCGATCACTCATGTGTTGAGGTAAAGCTTGATCCACAAGATCATTTTCCCAGACCTCTAGCATCTCGAATGCATGATAAGTGACAACTGGGTACATGGGTCTTGTGTGACGTCTTTGTGGGAAGTGGCATCGTGCTGGTGGTAGTCGTTGGTCGTTGGTCGTTGGTCATGCGCGTGTAGAGTCACTAGGCGCACTATGTTTGAATTAGGAGGCAAAAGTGGCACTTGGGAATTGAGTGATTGGCAGATGTCCCAGAACTCTCCACTGGATGATGCTCATCATCCTGTCGGGTTAGCAATTATGCGCCGAAGTTTACTGTAACTGTACGTCGGGGGTCATCTATGAGTCTGGCACCTCTGGGTTGATGGATGCCAAGAATCTTCAGCATGCGGGGCAAGAATAGTAATCCACCTGGCCCATTGCCTCATCTTGCGTTGGTTCGCATGTTCCGTCTTGGCGTGGGCATAGCGGGTCTGAGTAGCTAGGGATTCGATCCGAAATGGTTGGTACGTCCGGGCAGCAGGGGTCTGGACCTCTGCCTAACGTCTTGGTCGCTTTGGCGATCGCCGCTGACATTGTATGTAACCGTTGGCTGTCAGAACTGATCCCAGGTCGGAACTTCGCCCTCATTGCCATGTACTTGAGTTTGGCTCGAAGAGGGAACAATCGTTGCAGCAATCAACACATCCATATTGCTAAAAAGACTGCACCAGAACATGGTACTGGAACTTTCGAGATGTTCCCAAGCACGAATGGTTACGTAGCGGTATGTTTTTCCTCGGTTCAGGTGGCTTTTTGTTTCAGTTGATCGACAGTGCTACTGTAGGTTGACATTTGGAACACGACCAATTGCTCAACAGACAGGGTCCCCGGCTTCAGTAAGAAATCCTTTCGGAAGACTAGCCGCCTTTACCGACTTTTCCAATCGCAAGGATCTACTCTATCTACGATAATACCAATTTCCAGCAACGTGGTCGATTGGAAGTTGTTTCTCCCGCGTCTAGAGGTGTGATGGTCATTTTCTGATTGATAACTACGAACAAGGATCCTCTTACAAAACCTTATCGAGTTTATTGTATAGGTAAGCAGTGGAATTCCAGGATATACCGTAACGCTTCTCCCGGCCGGTAACTGGAGGCAGCGACCGCGGTAGCGTTCTCGTCAGGGTGCCCGCCCTTCATGCATCAACACGTCTGCGATCCTCTCACGACTAGCGAAGTTAGTTGAGTGATATATTTTAGCGCTAGATGCGTTGGTTGTCCAAGGCTGTCGACACGTTGTAGGTTTTTGATCGCAAGTGTTCGAGGTGGAGCGTTAGTCTTGAATAAGCGACGATTGACTGCATGACTGCAACTAGCTGGTGTTAGGAGGAAATCAGGAATCGCGCCTGGAGCCTTGAAGTTAGACTCGAAGTAATCCTCAACCACACGGGCACCTGTCAGGCGGCTGGAGCGCTCCGTACACCGCAAGGTTGGTGGGCGGGCTTAGGGGATGCTATCTCTCGATTTCGGTTCCCCATAGCATAGTTCTGAACTCGCTATCAGCCAGCACTCAGAAATGTATAAAGCTTGATGAGTACAGGAGGTTGGTTTGGAACTGCGAAGTATCAAGATAATTGAGTCCCTGATGGTTCCGTATTTCTGTCTAAACCGAGGTCGGTTCTGAGCTTTCGGCCAGGTTCAGGTTCAGGTTCAGGTTCCATATTTGTGGGCAGTTTCATCTATGTAGATATATAGAATACATCGTAGTGCGGGGCAGTCGAGTTGCTCATAAGCGAGATAATGGCTTAGAGGGGTGGACTGTGCTCGATCCTTCCAATAAGCACCTCGGGATTTTCTTTAGTGGTGCCCACTGGTGCAATATTGGCTTAGCTGTCACCTTATTTTATCGTGTCCTTTCGTTTTCAGCTACAGGTACCTGCCACGCTGTGTTCATACGTCTCCTCCAATCATAACTTAATAGCCAACCCGGTCGAATACGATACTGGCTATGCCCTCTAGCGTTTGGCGCGAGCCTTTGCGGGCGCAAGAAGGACCTCAGCACGAGTTGTTGCCGTGGTCAGCAGAGTCAGTTCGTGGTAGAGATGAAGATTCAAAGGTCCCAGCCCCAGCCCCAGCCTCCGCCTCCGCCTCCAGCCCAGCCTCTAGAACGAACAGAGACAAGATCAAATGCCTTGATGGACTTCGCGGTATTGCCTGCTTGCTTGTCTTCAACTACCATTTCCTCTGGCCTTGGACTCCGTCCATCATGTTGGGCCACGGCGCGTTCCCTCCTGGGTCTCCGCAGCCTTACTGGGGATGGTCTTCCTTGCCCATCATATGTCTTGCACATCGCGGGCGCCCCATGGTTGCCATCTTCTTTGCCATCTCTGGCTATGTACTTTGCCGACATATCCTGCGAGCGATACATGAGCGACGCCTAGATGCTGCCTACAGGAGCCTCGCGTCTGCCGTGTTTCGAAGGGTATTCCGTCTCTATATCCCCCCGACCATTAGCATGTTCTTGGTGGCCATGTTAGCTCAAATGGGTGCCTTCAAGTCGGAGGACGCCATTTACAAAGGACCCGATTCGATTTACATCAATGGTACTGTAGCCGTTGTCCAGCTCAACGGAACTTGTGTCAACGAGACAATCCCTATCTCTGGCGCCACAGGCATTGCGGACTACCTAGGCTTACAGAGTATAGCCTACCTGGGTAACCTCACCAATATCACTGGCTCAACTGATGCCCTCTGTACAAATGCTACATCCAAGCTGTTTGGGCCATCGTCACTATATCAATTAGTGGATAGGTTTGACGCTGCGTTGTTGAACGACACAATCTCCAACGGCACCAACACCACGTTGGAATTCGAGTCTCTTGGTCTACATGCCTACCGCGCAATTGGCGGCGACGAACACAAGGCGCCATACTATGGCCCAGTACCAATCATAGATACTCCGGTGGGATCAAATGTCTCCAATAGCCTCAACTTCACCGGCGTCAACCTGACGTGGGTTCAACTTGGCGGGTCCTGGGAAGAACATCCATTTATTCATGACAACATGACTTACGCCCTCAAAAACTTTACTAGAGCGTATATGGAATGGGCCAACCCATTCAACTTTGGCCACTACCATCCACGCTACGATCCCCATACCTTTACGATTCCCATGGAACTTCGCGGCTCCATGTTCGTTTACCTTTTTCTGCTGGGAACGGCTGCACTCAAAGCCAAGTGGCGTCTAGGATGTGCAGGGCTTCTCTCTGCCTATAGCTTGGCAATGGGCCGTTGGGACATGGCCACATTTTTGAGCGGCGCAATGCTTTCAGAAATTGACATTCGAGCCTCGTCTGACCTGTCAGTCACAGGTGCAATTAGAGCTCGCCACACAAGTTCGAAACGACCGGGTCGCAAAGACACCACAGCCCGTTGGACCGGCATCTTGATTGCTCTATATTTTCTTTCCTACCCTGATGTCGCAGCCGAACACACACCGGGCTTTGTTTTTCTCTCTTATTTCGTTCCCAAGTACTACATCCCTCTATCAGGCTGGATGTTTTACCAAGCAATGGGCGCTCTTCTACTGGTATATTGTATCCTACGCAGCCATTCACTTCGATACTGCTTGGAGACCCGCGCTCCGCAATACCTGGGGAAAATCAGCTTCTCTCTGTATCTCGTCCATGGGCCCGTATTGCATAGCTTGGGCTTCTGGATCATGCCAAGGCTTTTCGAGATATTCGGCCGGACAGGTGGGTTTCTAGTTGGATGGGTCATCTTGCTCATCACAAGCTTATATCTTGCGGACTGGTGGTCGAGAAAGATTGATGGCTGGAGTGTAACGGTTGGCAAGATGATCGAGCAACTAGCGACTGATTGACTTGAAATTTCTGGACCAATTTAGAATTGCATGTAGCTTAGTTTTGATTCTGACTTTATGGTAGCAACATCAGTTGATTATCCCCACTCGAATGATTTCCCTCAAATTTCGTTTCCGCTAGTAAGAATGATCATGGCGTTTTAAACCTGTGCCTGTGTGTCATTTGTCAGACCCGCGAGGCAACAACTATGGAGATAGAACAAACAATCAGTACAAATCTTGACCGTAATCGGATTCTAATGGATATATATCTTTATGGAAACCTGTATTATCGGACTTTGCTTGATGTAATGACATATCATAGTTCTCATCGCATCAGGAGAAGGTTTCCAAGGTATGTGGGGCTGCTCTGCAGCGCTTCCCCAAACTGGCTTTCTAGGGCCAACCATTATCTTGATTACTACTCAAGGGGCTAAGACACTTACTCTGTTACGGTAGCTATGAAGCATGTTTGTCGATGCGTGTCAATCGACCCGCTAATGACAGGACACTAGCTGACGCTCGACGATTATCAAGATGAGTAGGGAGCGAAAGCTAACCGCCAATTATCCGTACATTGTCCGATAATGGCATTTTTAGTACGCTACAAACAGGTACACAAAGCTCTTCATGAATCCCCCAGTGAAGCCTCGTCAATCTGCTTGTACATACATTCCTCTAGTCAACTGCGTTTTGTACACTACTTGCTCAGTCCACTCTCATGGTCCACCTTGAGTAGTCTTTGTAGTGGGCTCGTTCCCAACCCAATTTTCAAAACCAACTGCACCGTAGCTGTAGGATCACGGGCGAGAGCTCCATATTTACCCCTCCCTTCCATATGCTTACAGTAAAGTTTTGAAACCACGGAACTTCGTTTAGCTTGTATGACCGCAACAGTCGGCTGTCTTTTACATTTGCAAGCTTACGATGACTGATCCCTGTTGTTGAAACCATGTACAAATGCGTAAATGCACAGCAGAGAGTTCTTGCCCCTACGAATCATATGTGCCCCTCGTAACCTCCGCTTACATACGTATCGTATCATGGGGACTGGGGCTGTAGCGGATGTGGAAAATTCTGCAACCAACGTACGATTCTGTCAAAGACGACAATGAGCACGAGACCATCGGGGATTTGTTCAAGCCAAAAAGTCCGATGCCAACGCCAGACACTGACGAGAGAAGATGATACAACCGCGGTAAGACACTCAATATTGGCCCTGACTCCTAAGTCTAATACGCCAACAAAGTCAGAATGTCGATAACTGCGACTAACTTGATGTAGTTTCTATCAGCGTGTCTCTATTGCCCATCCATTTTTTCCATATTCCACAAGCCATGTACACAGCTTCTTATCCCATAAATCATGCAAGTTGTGGCATAGATACAGTACATGGAAATATAGGAAATAATGTTGTCCTAGGCCCGCTTTTCGCAGGACAAGGCAATACGAGGGTAATTGCCTCGACACTAGCTAATCCCATCGCTTCAGTAACTGATTTGAAGGACAGAACAGAGCCTCGAGTTATGGCTGCGTGATCAAGCCTTAGCTCAAAGTTGTTTTGGCTTTGAAAGATCACAGACCAGACTACAAGGCACTTAAACAAGCGGTGGAAGATCATCATTGCGGCTCACATCATGCTGTTGTGTGGAACAGCCTCAAGAAAGCGGCAAGGGTACCCATGCCTATACAAACAACACTAGGGCTTACTGTAAGAATGGAAGTAAGCCGAATGGTGATATCCCTACCGCTAATACTGAGATACGTAGCCTGCTTCATCCCCCCGCTTTTCTTCATGGAGACGGTGGTAGATAAATATCGCAGCATGGGTGGAATTCTAGATAAAACAGCAACCAGAGAACCTTTTGTTTTATTCTTGGCGTGGAACTCACGATAACAAAAATCAGAAATGCCTCCCTGGCACTCAACAAAGCAATGGATCCTCGCTTCCAAGCCCGTTGGCACTCCCACCATAAATGGACCTGATGCCACTTTTAAGCTTCAAACCGTGGAGTTGCCGGCCCTCAAGGAGGATCAACTTCTAGTCAAGGTGTTATACTTTTCAAATGACGCAGGCATTCGAACATTCATCGGTTGCAATGTCGACGCCGACCGAATGTATCTCCCACCAGTACCTATCGGGGCACCAATGCGCTCTGGCATTCTCGGGGAGGTCCTTGAGTCAAAGTCGTCAAAGTTCAAGACCGGGGATATAGTAATGGACTTCCATCTCGGGTCATGGAGCGAGAAGGTTATTCTGGATGATAATTTTGCGCAGCCCGTGGCCCCATTGCCAGCTGGCCTTTCCATCACTCACTACCTCGGCGCATTTGGTGGCTCTGGATTAGCAGGCTACATTGGACTTTTCAATGTAGCAGAAGCAAAGCCAGAGCATACAATTGTTGTATCAGCTGCAGCAGGCGCAACTGGATCGATGGTTGTCCAGGCCGCCGTTAAGCTTCTTGGCGCCAACCGTGTGGTCGGCATTGCCGGGAGTGATGCAAAGTGCTCTTGGGTACAGGACTACCTGGGTGCTCATGCTTGCGTCAACTATAAAAGCCCAACATTCATCCAGGACTTAAGAGCTGTTACTCCAGACGAGGTCGACGTTTACTTTGATAACGTTGGCGGTACCGTTTTGGATGGTGTACTTACCCGTATGAAGAAGCATGGCGTGGTTGCCGTATGCGGAGCAGTTAGTGCCTACAATTCTGAGGAGCCAACCATGTTGCGTAACTGGTTCGAGGTCATATCTCAGCGGATCACCATCAAGGGATTTTTTATGTTTGATTATATGGATGAAGTTCCCAAGGCACTGGAAGAACTAGTCGGTGCGGCGGCGACAGGCCGAATCAATCTTGATGTTGAAGATATCATTGAGGCTACGATTGAAGGGGTACCGGCGGTGTGGATGGATATGTACAATGGTGCCAACCGCGGAAAGTCAATTACAAAGCTGATATTTTAGATCAATAAATCAAGTGTTCCGATAATAAGGATATACTTGTTCGGAGCCTAGAATTTGTAATCTATCACCCTGTTACTAGACGGACCTGCTGAAAGCGTTGAGAAAATACTTGTCTTACTGACGAGTAACGCTCGATTGACCTTTATTACCATAATTAGTGGCCAAGAACTCTAATGTCTTCTTGCCAACATTCATCAAAGTGTCGAGTGTGATTTTCAAAATACTGACATGAAAACCTATTGGTGTCTTACTACTCCAATTTCTCGGCTCGATACCTACGAGGCTGTTTAATTCTAATGACGACAAAAGTTTGGAACACCTCAATTTCCTAGTAGTCTCCAGCATAAGCCCACAAAAGATCCTACCATGTTCTTCGCGAGAAATTTAATGCTCTCATCTCCCGAAATGCTTGTACCGCTCGAGACCTCCTGGAAAGGAAGACTTGAGACTTTTCGTAGTTGACTTAGGTTCTAGTTCACTTAACTTAACTGTCTGTTCATAGACGATTAACGATCGTGCCTCCAATTCATGCGGTTATTAGGATCCGACAGAGCGGCATGTATGACAACATGCACTCCACCAGCTCACTAGAATTGCTCTAGATTTCTGATAAGCTTCCGCTTGAACAGGGAACAGACAAATGACTGCAAGTCGAGCACCTTTGCGCATGCATTCTTCATTCCCAACGTTGGCGTCAAGAAAACGGAAGTCTCTGAGGATAACGGCCAAGTCAATAAGTGAAGTAGCCAGATTCTGGAAATAAGGTGAGGTTATACGAACTTGTTGAGGACAATGATATTAACCAGGTGATTGGCTCTCCTGTACTGACCCATGGTTTGTCGATATAGCTAAATAGAACAAAGACATCTAGCTTGAAGCCGAGAACATCGTGTAGATTCCAAGTACCAGCAACAGAGAGCCACGGTTAGTTGAATCACTCCACAAATCGGCCGGGCAGCCTCCAATACTGTCTTTTCCACGTCGTCCATGGTTTCGCAAGAGCTTCCGAATATGCGCACCTTTCAAACGAGTGCCTCAAGCTCTTGATAGAAATACTCTTGCTTGGCTTGATCTTCCAGATCTCGAAGGAAAAATGATGTTCGTGGTTCCATTTCTGACGAACCACGACGCAATGGATCTACCAACACCAACCCAAGCCTCTGACAAGCAAGCAGCTTTTGCTTGCCTAGTTCCAAGCTGGATTGGCTATCCATAAATGGTAGCTCCGATGTGTCTTCGGGAGTTGTAACGACATAGATACTGATGTGCATACCGTTTTGCCTGTTGTACCAAGTAGCCATGGCTTTGAAATTTCGTTGTCGCATCATGTCAATCTAGAGGCTTGTGGTTGTGTGAGATCCCCCCTTTATCTTGATCACTCAATTCGCCATTTAGAAGCGTTCAGTGCACTAAACGACTCCCATGACACTTCGATCCCATTCTGATAATCGCGCTTGTTTCGGACCAACTCACAAAAGCCATGACCAAGTTCACCGTTGAAGATCTCTTAACTTGACAATCGCTACCGATAGTATCCCGTAGCAGCGGCAGCCACTTTTGGCTGATCTTTCATGCGAGTCGGGATCGGTTAGACCTGGAACCTCTTCTAACATACTTCAAGTATACAGAGTGAGTCATTTCAACTCCAACCTTATCAACCCCTTTTGAGAACTGAATATACCAACAGTGATATAACATCGTATTCCCGATAAAGCCTGTGGAAGAAGTACTCCATTTGGAAGTTGATGAACTGCTGATCAGGGCAGATCTTGGACCGTGGCTCAACGAAGTCTACTCCTAATCTTTCCACTTTCACGTTTCCGCGATGGGCCTACGATGAATTGAGCCACCAATGTCACATCGTGTATTGTAGATCACGTATCCCGTCACCCTGGATGCCACTTCTCCAAATTCTCAATGCTGATGTCACTCTGGTGTTCCCCTGCCAATAGACCTATTGAAGGTTTAAGAAAAGGAGCAAGAGCATACGCTATGCCGATACAGCCAGCATCGCTTACGTCCCGAAAAGCCGAGAGGGCGCCCAAAGTCATACGATCAAGTGAGGAGTACATGCAGGCTGGAAAAAGGGACACATGCCTGTCCCAACAGTCAAAAATCCGGATCAGATATTACCAGTTCTAAAGCATAAACGCGCGGATAGTAAAATTATTCGTCATGGCTGCTATGCAACTGAATACAACTAGTAAAAAAGAATCTGTTGAGAAAATTATTCGGCGACCATATAGCTCGAATACGAGAGATGCAACTCAAAGTTCCGAAGAATAGGACGGCCCGCAACAAGCGTAGAGACATAGGTAGCCATACACATACAGTTAGCATATGACGATAGACTTAACAACCCTTCCTGAGACGTAGTACGTACAGACCGAAGACTAAAACTGTTGAAACGTCACTGTAGATGATTTTCTGCCACTTAGGCCGGTAACACGGATTTACTGATTCATCTGGCCTGTCCCAACAAATGTTCCAGCCACGCTCTTTTTGTCTTTCGACCGACAGTAGGCGAGGTGACCTAGAGCTACCTGAACCTGATGATAAGCTGATCATTTTCTTATAGTGTCTGACAACTGTTTATAGTGTCGTACGGTCTTGAATGAATAAGGGGGAGAGGAAAACGGATGTATCATTGTGGTTTCGTGTAATAGGTGATCATACAGATTTTTGAATACACATTATGATACTATAACAAAGTTTGCAGCTATTATCTGAAACACGGGAAGTTACTTTAAAAACTTACAAGGTAGTACTATGCAGTAGAGCACTCGAGTCAGGGAGGGGAGTATGGAGATGTTCTCCATTGTTAGAGCGCCCCGGCTGTTACATACAAGCCTCAGCCCGAGACCCCAGGGATTGCTTGGTAGTACAGATTACACTTTCCCCATTAGATACGATTGAACTTCGAGTTTCATAATGATGAAATATCTATCTATAGGTTCCCCTCCAGTCGCATGTGCATTATAGGAAATTCCCTGCCCGGATATGAGCTCTGGTCCTTCCATTCAAGCTTGCCTCAACTTGGCGAACTCAAAGTGTTTGATGAAGTTTCTAGACAGATATAACTGATTCAGTGGTGGGAAAGATAAGTTATTTCAACTAGTATATCGATGCTTTAATCTGGTGCCTTCGCGTCTACGTGCTAGGACATTCCATCAAAATATACGGTAGTAACTATAAATCTTGGTCCCAGAGGATTCTATCAGGTATAACTCGGCCATCAATAGACACACCGCTGCAAGTGAGGCCAGGAATGTCAGACCTCCAAAAGGGTACCATTGAAACTAGTGAGGTCGAGCGCGTAATCGCTGCTGTTGCGGCGTTCAACCTCAATAAGGGTGGAATTGAAGGTAAAGAAGTCATCAGTAGCGTTATCGCTGCTACTGCGCCGTCCAACCTCGATAGCGACCTCGGACTCAGGCTCAACAATGACAACGGCCTAGTAGATGTCAATCAGTTTTGCTCCCACTACTAAGTGACCAAGACTCACGGTCGTTTCGATAGGGGGCAATGGCTGTGAAACTCCCTTTGTAGGCAAGGCAAAAGCAATGTTTGCTGATGCACATATAACCAAAACCTGCCTGAGGAGCATGGTGTCAATATAGTAGTAGTACGTAGAAAGATCCGCTGTGAGAGAAGGAGGTAGGTTTTAACGAGGGACACCAGTCTCATTATTACGCGGGCTCGAGATGTGTTTATACAGATCCGAGACTCATTTCTTCTTGGTGCTACAAGAAAGATCGGCCAAGCCTGAAATCCAATATCAAGAAACATCAACGAAGAGGAAATCTCGGACCGAGTAATAGAGTATGACAACGAATAGTGATGTCGGTAACGGCTTCTCAATTAGCCTTAGCTAGAATCCAAGGTTTGGATGCTCAGAAAGATCGACAGTTACACTCATGCGGGATACTTACATAGGAACTGCGAATCTGATGGTCTGAATTCAAAGTTCATATCGTTAGCGTGACTACTGCGGCTTTTTTGAGGATACCAATGCATTGGCTAATATTCACGTACAAGAGTCGTAGTAACAATGATCAATGCCGAGACCTTCCTGTATGAGGATCAAGGGCGCCTATCTAGGTGGAGTCATATGTACATACAGACAGGCGGGAGCGCCCTGCGGAGTTACCTCTGAATAAAATCTAGAGACGAATGGCAAAAAAGAGAAATTCGGGGGCGGGGCCCAGTAAGCAGCGCATGAGGCTGTTCGTGGCTAGCGTCAATATAGCAATGGAGCAGGCGGCTTAGCGAGAGAGTCCTTGCTGTATGGTCTGCTTTGTGGTGAGGTGTTAGTCAAAAGGGTGCTGAATGTATTCTTCCATTTCTGTCAAGCTCGTTATACATAATGAGTTAAGTAGATGTTATATGATCTAAAACTTCGTCTTAATCTGCTTAGTAGGAAAACTTAATCCAATCACATTCGTTAGCTATAAGATATCTTCCATTATCGCTTGACTATGAAAACGTAGATACAATCTTCAAATAATCCCGTGATAAGTTCAACAAGCTTAGGAGTCGAGGGAGTATTCAAAGTTGCGAAAAACAGTATAAAATGCTGATAGCTGTGAGGTACAATCTTTCGAGACTTCCGGAGATAGTTAGTCTTAGTATCTATTAACGATTCTGAGGTTGGTTTACAAACTTACGCAAGTCGTAAACGAGCCTTTTCACTAATCGGATGACCTCATAAGCCGATGCCTCAACAATCGTTTTGCATTCGAGCCGTAGGCTAAATGCATGCCCTGAGAAGGGCGATGTAGGACTGAGATGTTTGGCCCAGTGACAACAGATGAATAAAACAGCGTGATATGAAAGAAAGATATTTCCACATAACTGTGCTTAATCATTTTTTATCTCCAATCCATCGGATAGAGCTGCCCGTATGGATCTGGCTCACTGGAAACGGGCAGTCTCTCTCTCCAAAAAATGAAGCATATTAGAACTGGCGCTCTTGAAGGGCCCGAAGCTAGAAAATTAAGGTTGACGCGGTGTATCTATTGTGGTGTAGCCGAATAACAAAATGGAGTAGCTAATAGTAGACTTTCCGTCAAGAAAGAGCAATTGCAATCAACTGGGGAGATATGGTTGATCCGCTGGCAAGCCAACAATTGAGTTGGACAAAGTCAGTATAATAGCACTGAAAGAGGTCCCTTCGTGAACTAAACGTACTGGCAACGTGTCATTTTCGATAGATCATTTGGTTTCGATGATGAATAGCAACTATATGATGCGTTTGACCAGTTCTTGTTCTTCTCCACTGAATTGCGATTTTCATTCTCCACCAGCATTGATGAAACGCCTAGCTGTGGGGCTCAGAATAGCTCGAGTGGGGGGTCG
This sequence comes from Pseudonectria foliicola, assembly GCA_003693505.1. Taxonomy (NCBI): domain Eukaryota; kingdom Fungi; phylum Ascomycota; class Sordariomycetes; order Hypocreales; family Nectriaceae; genus Pseudonectria; species Pseudonectria foliicola. Next base: position 10,329 of record QUZD01000078.1, on the reverse strand, counting down.
TTTGGCTTGGGGTTCGTTTACATTCTTGCGGCAATACTGTATGAATTGCTATAATCAGAGATTGTTGCTTTATCATTAATCTTATCCTACCATAAGTAGAGTAGCCCGAACGAGCAAGTAGGATGAGAAACTACACATCGTTTACGAAGAATCATCACGTGTTTACTGCATAGAGTCGAAGCATATTACCTGGAAGATTCTGAAGAGCGCTGATGAATTACCAAATTCCTACTTCAGCATCTGCAACCGATGTCATCAGTTTAATACGATCCCTTTGGCATAAAGGCAATGTTCCGGCACGAGCGGCACGAGACGATCGAGCTTGGTGCATGTTATGGTTAAAGAGAACTCTGTTGCTAGCGGAAGGACAGGTCAGAGCGTGGGTCATGACGGCAGCGAACATACGAGCTCGCAGCATGGTACTCAAGCGATATGGAAGGTTCCAATATTGAAAACCAAAGACCTATAACCTCTACAGAAAGAGAAGACTTGTTTGAATATTTAGGGACCGATCAACGTGCAGCTAGGCGGCGAATGCAAAAACGAGGGCTACAAAAGCCAAACCTTACAATACGCAGGTTCGATTCTGGCATCTTATCTGATCCAATCAGTATAAATCAGGCACGGCCAAGCAATCAACACGACATGTTACCCTCAACTGCTTGCTTTGTTCAGCCTCGTCATCGCCTTCAACTTGCCCCGGCTTTCATTGATAAACGCCCCGGAAGTGGGATCCATAAAACATAGCCCCCTAAGAATGACAGTTATCGACGGGCAACTAAGAACACAATCTTGAGCGGCCGTGTACACAAGCTGGGTCTTACTCATGATACCGCGTGGGCGTAAATCGGCTACAATTGGTAGTCGTAATGGTTCGTTTCACATTCATGAATACAAGGCAGAGAACCGGATAGCTTTGTCACGGCCGTTGTCGCGAGAGCCTGGAGCAATATATATTCAAACATCCCAACTAACAAAGAGCTAATCATCACCTTTAGTATGTGAGGCAACGTCTTCGTTATTTCTTTGGTTTCAGCTTGTCCTGGCCGTTCTTAGCTGCCTTTTCAACTCCATCCACAACGTCTTGAACATTCGACAAGAAAGGGGAGTGTGAAGATTTGCTCCTGAACACAATGGAATCTGGGCCTAGGACGCTCGCCATCTGCTCCTGTAAAACCACAGGAATTGCTCGGTCCTCTTCACAGACGAAGTACAAGCAGTTCATGTCATGCCAAGGCTCATATTCGATTTCATCCGTATATGCTCGAATACATTCATGCTCGAGAGCCGCAATAGCCTCCTCTTTCAGCTCGGCAGGCACATCATGATAGAAAACATTCTCGGGAGTGTCCGCATAGACGTAATCCCCCTATATCAATCATTTGCGAGTCAGTAATCTCGTAGCTTGCTCTGTAGATGAATAGACATCTTCGCTGACAGGTTGATGGATCAGCATTGCTTACCTGAACTCTCATCCACGGAAGCCATTCTCCACCAAGGCTCTTGAGGATACTCAGGCCCAAAGGAACAACAAAAGCAGACAAGTAGAGAAAGGTAATGATTCCACCCGTCTTGCCATCCTTTTGTCGCTGGTTGTATCCCAAACCCCGTACAGCATTTGCGCCAGCTAAGCCACCATAAGAGTGAACAACCAAAACAATTTGCTTGCCTTGGTCAGCCAAGGTCTCAACAACGTTACGAATGGCTGCTGCATCGTCGGGAATTCCCTTTGTTGGTGGCTCAGCGCCAACAGTCGGATAGGTGACGGCTGCAGTCTCCCAGCCTCTGCTATGAAGGGCTTCTCGAGCCAGTTGATAACAATTCGGTGAGTGCCATGCTCCTGGAGCAAAAACAAGGACAGGTTTTTCGGTCATGATGGTGAGTTTGGGGTTATCAATGGACTCGAAAGGCTGAGCTTGTCGTATCGTGGACTCATGTTCCGTTAATGGACTGGCAAGACTAGGTGATTTATACTTTGGTTCTTCGTGTTCGCTGTCAGAACAGGTAAGTGGAGATTCTATTGGACCCCCGCTCTATCAAGGGTAAGAGGGGCCACACCAACAGAATTTTAGTGACAAGGGTGAGTTGTTAACCCCTGCACTTTGGAAACTTTAGATGAATGACAGGCTGTCAGGGGTCGTGAACCATGTCAATTCTCCTCCCCCCCTCTGTTGCGGCATTTGCCCCTTTCTTGGATCTTACGTCTTAGCACCCCAAAAAGCCTGAGTAACCCAGCAGTTTCTTCACCGCTAAACAAAGAGTGACACGAGTACAGATTAGGGGTATCTGGCTAGCAAGCGTGGAACTATGTACTTGCGCTAATAGTCGTCTGTCATGCGGGAAGAAAGCTTTTAGGTTCTCGATAGAGGCTCAAGGAGTTTCGTCCTAGATGATCTATACAGCAAGTAAGAATAAACTTTGTGACAATAGATGGAACAATGGACGCGAGCCTCCACTGGCCAATGCCTGAGCCAAAGTCATATGGGTAAATAGAGGTTCATACGTTTACGCCATCTTTGTCTTCTTATGATTAGTAGCCTCTACACTTCTGAATAACTGGATTTGGTAGCACGTAGGAGTCATCTACCGCCAGCTACGATAGCTTTGAGAATCCAGGAACGTAATTTGAACTCCTTTGGAAAGTTCGAGCAGGTTTCTCTTCACAAGAGTCTGTCTGAGTGTCCTGATCACAGGTTCAAGTATCATAGTCACGGTTATTTCACCTATCGACTCTGGATTCCTTGCGAATACACGTAGCACTCGCGAACATAAATAGCAATAATTTAAGTAATATCCTGTAGCGTGTCAATAACTTCCAGCCTTTGTTACCAACCCTGTCTCCATACATAATTTATCTGCAAAAACATACAATTCTCAATACCGAACAGGGAACAGTTTTCACTCGATTGGTAGCAAATGGCTCTTAGCTGATTATCTCTTAGCTGAACTATGGGACACGAAGTGAGAAGGTTTATGAACAATGGATCATTCGATGATGATACGTTACGTCTCTTCGGCTTATGGTAAACACAGGAGTACTAACGAGTGCTTTTACTATGTATTAACCAATTATTAGTAACATATGAAACAGACTTGATTTGCTGACGCGCAATGACGCCAAACCTCCGTTCTAGTCCACATGAACACCAACAGTCCTAATCACAGTGACCTGATTTGGTGCTTGACTAGCTCTTCCCTGCCTCGTATGGCCAGATTGGTACATATGATCCATCTCTAGGTCGCAGCTCCCAAGTTCCACCCAAGTACCCGTCTCACTGTGTGCTGATGACAATGGATGAGTATCCTCTGGCCCCCTGGCCTTTGATGTAACAAACGCAGTCGATGTGCCAGTGCCGGACGGCTTGAACCGTAAACTTCGATCCTTTTTGCGCTGCTCCTCAAGGCCATTGGCAGTAAGAATTTCTGATGAATTCTTGCCACTAGGCCCTAGCGAGCTAATATGTTGGGCGGTACCATATCTAACAAGGTTCATTATGGGTTTCAAGGAGGGAATGCAAGCTAAGACTCGGTTAGAATATTATGATAAGTTGAATAAAGATTTAGCCTACCGCAGACGGTGGACACATTGACCTCAATGCCGGTCCACATCATCTCATCGCTAAACAGCCAAGTCCCGTCTATGTTGTTAAAGTCAAGTTCAAAAAGGTAATGTATCCGTACGCAAGATACTGCTGTGATACTAGTCATGAATTCGCATTAGCTTTGGGGAAAAGATTTACCAGACTGCAGGCTAATTTTCTTACAAAAATCCAAGCAAGAAAACTCCCAAAAGTGCCAGCTTCTGGGGCCGGCGTAGCTGAAGACTCAGAATTCCTGGAACAGGCACGAGGAGCATCAAGATATCGGTAATTGTATTCGTTAATCCATTTGCGATGAAGAACTTGCGGACGTCGACGGTGCATTTGTACTCGGATTCGGATAATCTCTGGTTGATGTCCCACCTATGCCAGAAAGCAGAGACAGGCATACATTGAAAGATAGTGACGAGAATCTGACGTATTTTAGTTGATTTCCTTCGGTCAAGCTGAAAGAGTAAAGGCAAGAAAAATAGATGGAGAGACGTACGACAGCAATTCCCCAAGCGTAGACAATACCGAAAAGGGTGCCGACGGCTATCTTCATCGACCATCTAGCACTGAAGATTCGCCAACAAAAGGCAAGAATTGAAGACTTGATGACGACTGTAGTAACTGTGTAGAGGAACTCGGCAATAAACAAGCCTATGAAGTAGACCTTGAGTGCCTCCGGTGGCGCAGCCCAGACGTGTTTGCCAAAGCCGCCTGCAACGACCACTGAAGGATGAGTTAGCAATGTCATAGTAGACGACTGGGACCATTTCAACATACTGTAGCATGTGACATTGAGCATAAAGGCAGCTGATAATAGCTACAGTCGATATTGATTAGCCATGTCCCAAACCTTTAGTTGGCAGATCACTTTGTAGACCACGGCATACCAGCGAAAGGATGATCAGCCAGTCATCCCACCAGAGTTTGTTCTTTGTCAATCGCCTCCCCAGTACACGAAGGCCGACACTGGCAAATGCGAATACCCAGGTAATGACGAACCCTGAGATGATCGAGGGGACTTTGGTCTCGCCAAGATCGAGCCCTTCGGGCGGCGGAGGGAGTGCGACCATGCTGTGGAACTGAACTTTGATATCTGAGAATCCGAGAGGGGCACGTAATAAGTACATATTGAACACGGCGAGTGGATTCTCACACGTCTTCATTTAAGAGAGCCGGGGTATCTACTGTGGAACCTGTCAAAATTCGAAGCTCAGGGGGGGAGGTGGTAGCGCCACAGTGTAAGGGATGTACGAATCACTTTACCTCCGGTTTATACGGCTGGGCTTCTGTGACCCTATAGCCAATTAAGAGATGGCTGTTGAGGAGTAGTCATTAAACAACCATTTGATCAAGCTCTTGGAAGAATCAGACTCTCTGGAGTACAGCTTACTGTATAGCAGAACGGTGTGCATGGTACCAGTTGGTAACTGACAAGGATCTGGAGTTGTGGCGTCGGCATCTAGCGATGACTATTGAAAGTTTCTCCGCATCGAGGAACAGTGCTAAATGTGGGCCAAATTCTTACAGGGGCAAACGCTACTTGAAACACTATTCATCCTACTGCTACGTTGTAGATACATAGTACGGCACAAGATGGAAAAGCTTTTAGACGAGGACTGAGTCCTACAGGGAATGGTAGCAATCAAGTAGGATACCCCATAGCACGTGGAATTTGGCAGATGTTTGATTGACTTTTGACGTACATGTTGGTGATTGGTGATTGATGAGCGAGTTGCGTTAGAGGAAAATCATCCGATGTAGCAGATCATCACGGGCTGTAATTAGGAAGTACAGCGCCAATACACAAGGCGGATGACCAACTACATTCATCTTCAGAATTCGATGTTGGATGGCCCCTCCATCTTCTTCACTCGGAACTATTCGCGGAATTAACATGCCCTATGTTACATTGACTGCCTAGATTGGTGTGGTATAGCGTTAGTTGGCTTTTAGTGTATTCGTTGGCTGGATTTCTTGATTTTCATTTTTCGTTCACGAGACTAGTATATCTGCAGTATGTGAGCAATGGGGACCAATTGGTTCGCTTAGCTTCCCAGTACGTAAGCTGCTTGCTTATCACCAGCTAGTTCAGGGCCGGAACCCCCGGGCGCGCCCGTGTGCCGGCGGGTAACTGGGGCAAAGAATCCGGTTCGGCGTCTAAGCCCATTTGAGATGTTGACGTAGGCTCGGGCTCGGGCTCTAGGCCAATTCAAGACGATTCCCGTATTCCAAGAGAAAATCGTGCTACTCTGTCAAGTCCTCATAGGCGGCTCCCTCTCCATTGTGAGCGATCATACTGCATCTGACCCTATGCTTGCGAATCCTGTTTGAATACAATCGTAGATTCTCTCGAGTACTCGAAGTCTCTAGTTGAGGGTCTGTCTTACTGATACTAAGTAGCTCGAGGGTATCGGCAGACTTTGGCGTAATGAGTAGCCTGTCCAAGAGATCACACCGCTTTAAAAGCTTGCGCCACGAGTTATTGCTCGTAACAGTACCCAATAGAAATTGCAAACTATAGAAGCTGGACGGTACTGATCCTATATAATGGCTAGTACTAGGCAGATACTCAGCTCTATGATACGGCCCTAAATAGCAATTGGTAGGTTGCTGTTTCCAAAGCTACCAAGATTCCTTCTTAGCTTGCTTGGGTAATGGCTGATAAGCACGCGCTCATTGAGCTTAGCACGTCGCCATATCGCGGAGCCTATATGGTCTGAAATAAGGTGCCACGAGAAGTCTCCTGCTATCAGAAGTCTGCACTTCTTATTCCATCTCTAGTTGCCAACGCCTGGCTACGGTACGCAACACAACGACTACGGGGTAACTAGAAACAATTAGCTTGCCTACTTGAGCTACAGTACAAACCAGATTCCGCTCTCGGGTGAAGACTGATAAGACCACTGCCAGCGATTGGTGATTTACGGCTTGAATGTAACAGTGCCATGACTCTGGAATTCTACGATTGCGCTCTGTGATAGAAGAAAATTACATCATCTTCGCATAAGAATTATCCAAGGGAAAGCTTACAGTTCTGCCACCTAGTATATCAATAATGGCCACAACTCTAATACAGGGAGGTAGTGTAATTGACTTTATGAGGCTGCCGCTCCGGTAGGTTGATAACCTCCCCACGAGTCATGATCAGAGTCAGGTTTTGTCGGTTCGTTTTTTTCTCCTGTAAGCTATCGAGATCTTCCAAGAACAAGCAATGGGATACATGACTCCCAGGAGATTCTTGGAGTTTCTCATCAAATCATTTCTTGATGAGAAGGGCGATTCAATTGATGGTAAATTACAAAAAAGGGAAATATATAAGGGCTATCTTGACTGTACGATTAAGAGCCAAGTAATTCCTTAGATTTCACAAGAAATAATGAGAGAATACGAAGGGTATTTCAAGAGTCTGACTACTAGAATTGCTTATACAGGTAAGTATGAAGCCGTATGCAGTTTGTAATTATTATCGATCTACTACCTCTAGCTTAATTCTTTCCGTTCATCTATTTACCGGTAGGGATTGAAGCCAATAGGAGATCAACTTAGCAATATAGTATATTTCGCTTTTATCAATAGTAGGGCAGAGTATTGCGGCACTAAAGGAGATAGAGATAATGGATTCACTATAACTAGATAGTCTACTAAAGTTGACCTCTGCTAGCCTTACCATTCTTTTCGATATAGTCAATCTCTCCTAGGGTTATGCATAGAGAACGCTAAATGATGCATTGTTATCGATGATAATAAAACAGTAAGAGACTGGCATAGTAAAAATCATGCTCCATCGTCGAATGTGAATTGATCGAACATCTGAAACCATCCAGTCTCCTTGTAAGCTCATTAGAGTGATCTACCGATCAGAGTTTACCCCTCTTACTATGGGTTGCCCAAACTATCCGTAGTATGCGCCACCAATCAAGGTAGTCTTGCTGGTCATTACCGCTATATATCAGCTTACTTACCACGCTTTTACCGCAAGAAACTATATCTACAGGCAAAAACAGAACTTTCCTAGCGGCCCGTAATTGCGGGAGTACTACTGATATTCTTGTCAGGTCATAGTATGGTGAAGTCATAATGATGAGTCTTCTAGCGCTATGTATAGAGGACTGTAATTTTGTTTCGCCCAGGCACTTCCTAATATTGCAACCCGAGGGCGACGCTACTATAACTATAATATATTAAGTTTTGGGTTATCAGGAAGCTAGGTAACGACTCTACAGTCTACTACTAGCCTGGGTCAATATGAAGACAGGTCGACGGCTCTAATACTAACGATTATATCTCTAAGATACTCAAAAGGTTGGCTGGGTAATTAAGAATAATGTATATATAATTGTATAACCTGGAAAACTTATCAGTCTATAATCGCGGGTTATAATTCGAAAAGTGACGAATGAGATAAGGGGTAAACCTTATCTCCAGCCGAAGCTATGGCACCCCTTAAAGTATAACGCCATTTTCGTTAGCTAATACGATGCAACCATCTTGCTTTCAACAACCTTTAGTATCTAGGCACCGTTCTACTGTTAGTCCTTTCATCTTTAGAAACTAATTCCCGCCAAACGATGCTTTGTGTAATTCATCGGACAGGGATTCTTGCAACGCTTGTCCTCGGGATATGTTCGAGTAATGTTTGTCTAGTGGTATGCGTACATGTTTTTAGTGAATAGTGTGATCCCTGAGTTTGTTGATAGGTGTCCTAGGATCTTACTGATAGTTTACTGTGGCTGTTATACGTGAACTATATGTAGCTTCCAATTGCTTACACGTAATGCAGCGGCGAATTCTAAGCTTGAGCTTGATTTACGGGCTGGCCGGAAAGAGTTTTCTCGATCCGGAATAGGCAATTGACGCGCAATGCATATTGTTCAGATCTCTTTGATAGCAACAAAATATCTATTTAAGTGCTCATGTCATCCAAGAGCGGTAGACATTCTTTGCTCTTTACTCCCAGCCATATCGGACTGCCAACCAAACTACAGATACTTGGAATATACACTGAGAGAGGTTAGTATGCCATTCCAATCCTCCTCAGTTTCGGTGAAACAAATACTCGGCTTGACTTGACTGCCTCTTCATATGTTAGTTGTATCTCATGTGTTATATGGACTGACCACAACAAGATTCAACATGAGGGCCACTCTCCTACTCGTTACTGCCCTTGCTTCAGCTTGTGCTCAAGCACAGTCACAGGGTGTTCTTCCTCGCTGCGCTGTATGCCCACCTCACCTATCGCACTCATTACCGTCCAACAACATCTACTGATAGTACGCACAGCAACCATGCGCTCTGGCTTCCATCAAGAACAGCGGCGGCTGCGCGGCTAGCGACCCTGCTTGTGTTTGCAGGTCGCCCAACTTTGCATTCAACTATGTCAACTGTGTCAATAACATCTGTAATGCACAAGATGCAGCTGGTACGCTATACATGACGTTCAAGATCAAGGAAACCTGAGATACTGATATGAATACTTGGATAGCGGCCATTGCTACAGGGCTTGGAATTTGCTCTGGTGTTGGAGTCAATCTCTCAACAGCATCCGTGCTTGCGGCCACTGGGGTCTCGACTGGTCCTTACGCCCCATCTGCCCCATCTGCCCCGTCTGCTCTATCGGCTCCTTCTGCTCCATCGGCTCCGTCTGCTCCATCGGCTCCGTCTGCTCCATCGGCCCCATTGGCTCCGTCTGCCCCTTCCGCTACTTCTGCCCCGACTCCTCCACCAGGAGGTTCCGCGGGAGGTTCTCAGGGGCTCCCACCAATTGTAAGTGACGATACTAAATAAAGATAACGTACAACTGACTTGACTACCCGCAGGTGGCACCACTACCTACCGCGACTGCACCGGCCGGCGCGCCTGCAGCTAGCACACCAGCTGGAGTCGTTCCTATTGCAGGTGCGGGAGGCAGACTTTGGTCCACGGCTGCTTTCTGGTCTATAGGGCTATCGGGGATCTTAGTAGTAGCCCTGGTTCTAATCTTCTAGATTAGAGATCTCTAATATTAAGACCTTACTAAGACTTTAATTATTTTATACCTTTAACTTCGTATTACTACCTATCTATAAATAATTAGATAGTAGCTTAAGGCCTTACTATTATTCTATCGATTTTATACCTAGGAATCCTAGATTTTATATAGAAAGTATATAGGCTTCTTTTACGGTATTAGTTTTTAATAAATAAGATAGTAGAGGAAGGAGAGAGAAGGAAAGGAAGGAAAGGAGGAGGAAGGAAGGAAGGAAGAAAAGAAAAAGAAAGGAAAGGGAAAGATAGTAAAGGGAAGTATAACGGTTAGGTTCTAACTATAGATAAACTATAGGTTTATTATTAGTAGAGTTATAGGGCGTAGTATTAAATAGGGCGAAGTTATATCTCTTAATAGTTAATAATATAGGTAATATAACGGTTAGGTTCTAACTATAGATAAACCGTAGGTTTATTATTAGTAGAGTCGTAGGGTATAGTACTAAGTAGGGTAAAGTTATATCTCTTAATAGTTAATAATATAGGTAAGGCTTATTAAGGTAAAGAAGTTATATTAATAGCTAGTAAGCTAGTATCTAAGAAAGTATTAATAAATATAGTCTATATATTAGTTAATATCTTATAAGAACGATAGGGATATTAGAATAATATTATTCCTCTTTATATCGTTCTACCTATATTAAGTTTATTTAGTTAGTTAAGAAAAGTAAGGTATTCTATAGGTATATAATAGCCTATTATATATATTAACTAT
>QUZD01000077.1:190246-446095 GCA_003693505.1 Pseudonectria foliicola | reverse complement strand
ACCACCACCACCAGCTGTGTGGAGTGGCCTCCGCTGCCGTCCACCGTCCCAAAGGTACCCGCGTCCAGAGGTACTTGGCTGTCATCCCCAGTAGCGGCCAGCCGCATGCACTGCTGCACCGCCGATAACGTGGCGTGCTAGGAACCACGACTGCCATCACGGGTGGGAGAGAGAGAGTGAGAGAGAGAGGAAAAGAGAGGGAAAAAGAGCAAGCGATCAGAGTCTAGATGCACCCATGTTCCCTGCAGCTGTAGCAGCAGTTGTTAGTTTCTTGCCACTGCTTTCCGCCCGTCGCGATTGGCACTGACTGCCTGCCTTGCCTTGCCTTACCTTACCTGACTCGCAGCCATCTTGTCGATACCGCACCTGCACCTGTGCTGTGCCTGTCAAGCCTGTCAAGCCTGCCAATGACCCAAGCGCAAGATGGCGGTGATGCGTCCATGCTATACTGCAGTGCAGTGCAGCGCAATGCAGTGTACCTAGGTAGGCAAGGTAAGCTAAGGTAGGGCAAGGTAGGTAGGTGAGGTATGCAAGGAAAAGAGCTAAAAATGGGAGCAAGTCAGCCAAGCAAGGCAAGGCAAGGCAAGGCAAGGCAAGGCAAGGCAAGGCAAGGCAAGGCAAGGCAAGCAAACATCGACAACGACTGATGGATGGATGGATGCTCTTGCTCTCCAGCCCAAGCCCGTGGAGACGCAGCCATTGGATTCATTCGTTCGTTCCTTCATCTCCTTGGCCACAGACCGATGGCCACGCAGTCCCGGCCACCTCTGACCCTGCTCTGCCCTCCCTGCCTTCGTTGCACCCCCCCTCTTCTCTACCTACCTAGGTTGGCTTATTCTTTCTACTAGGTACCTTGGGTATGTAGGTATGTATGTATGTATGTATGTATGTATTCCTCTCCACTACCTATCTACCCTCGGTCAAGCTGGCTAATCGCCTGTCCTATCGGATGGGCTTAGTTCTGAATATGAATATGGCGAGGCTGCCATTGCTTCCCGGCGTCTCAGACACACATGGAACCGGTCAGTCCTTAGAATCAAGCACGCACTCTAAGTTACTATGCACGCAGGCCAGATAGGCTGTCACGGCTGTTTATCAGATGCACCGGCGAAGGAAAAAGAAAGAAAAGGGGTCTAGTGAGACTTTGTCTTTTGCCCTGGGCACCCAAAGCACCATACTGTAAATGTAAACCCCAGCTTCATGCTTCCCCTTCCATTCTTTTCCCAAGGTACCTTGGGTACTCACTCACCAGCTCACTCAATCACTCAATCACTCACTCACTTACTCATTCATTCACTAAACCACCCACCCAACTCCACGCAAATATAGCGCAAGGTACCTGGAATGCATACAGCATGCGGCATGCAAGGCCGACACCATCTCCTCCTCACAGATCATCTACTGCCAAGGTAGGTACTGTACCAAGTACGTAGCACTTAGACTACTAGCCTTGATCCAAGCGGGCCGTGCGCGCGGCACGCGCCTAAGCAGCTGCGAGCTAGAAGCGGGCCGGGATATGGCGCTAGCATCGTGGGACACAGACCGGCTCTGTCAAGTCCGACTGGCAATTAAACCCTGACAGGCACTCCGTACTCCGTACAGATTACAGATTACATAGCACGCAGATGATGGACGGACAGACGGACGGATGTGCGGCAATGCTTCACAATGACAAGGCTTTGCGCCGCTTCAACGCGGGCAACGCCAGGAACACGGCAGATGTTTCTCAGCCATCCGAGCCCGGCTTCGAAACAACACGTGAGGTCTCTCTCCCCTTGTCTTGCAGGCCATGTCGTGTCTCGACCGCATGGGTTCTGAACTGACACGGCGAGCGTCTCACGCAACATCTCGACATGACAGGTTGGTGCGCTCCTGTGAGCCGGGGAATCCAAAGGGCGATAGCGGCGGGGGCGGGCCAGATGGCCCAGACGGGCCAGACGGGCCATGGACGGCATGCATCTGGACTGAACACCCAAGAAGATCGCAATACTGCGGTGCTTGATCACCGTGGTCGCTGACCAACGCGAGATACCATCACCATATCACAGACCCACCGCTCTTTGAGCCTCGTCTCAGTTTATCCCTCTCACCTCGTACATGGCCATGATGACAATCAATGCTAGAATCTCAAATGGAACTTGCGCCGCAGTCTGCTTCTGTTTCAGAACCGACCAACTAGGAGGGAGCGCGTCCAAGGGGGACGCGCAGCAAGGGGAAAAAAGAAGCTATCGTTAGCGTGCATACCTTCTTCCTTTCCTTGCTTCTCATCTGTCGCCAATCTGTCTCTGCAGCGCTGTTGTTTCTGTTTCCCGCGCCTATATCGTACTTGTTGTATGAGCCAGAGCCACATGGCCTCTTCGTCGTGCGATCTGTCATCCTGGGGGCGAGACAGAGCCGCTGTCTTGACCGACAGCTCCGTCTGGAAGCCTTCTCCATGTATGTATGCCTTGCTTCAACTTGATTGTCTGCCTCTGGTTCTCTGTTTCCTTCCCCCCCTCCCCCCTCGTTACACTCGACTTGATCCCGCTGCATTGGTGATCACTAAGCATACCCCCTTGCCTTGCAAGACGTACGTTCGGAATGGATCAATGGATCCATCCCCGAGTGGAAGACCCGGAGCGGGACATTATCGCGCACAACGTCCTCTGCACACTGCTCAGCCGCAAGTGCCTGGAGCAGAGAGTCCCATGTGCCATTTCATGTCGGCGCTCATGACCTCGAACGTAGCCGAGGGGCATACATTGAAACAGCCAATGGCATGTTCGTAATTTACCACCCCCAGGTCCCAAATCAAATAAGCTGGTTCTTCTGCCGAGAGTAACCAGGGTGTCTGTCTCCTGTAGGTAGGGTTCCAGGAACCATTATCCATCCATACATGGCAGGGCAGGGATGCCTACCGTACAGTAAGTACCACGGCCGTTTCTCAACCAGGGAGGGGACCCAGAACGAGAAGGGAAACGGACGGCAGGAGTTTCTCCAGAGTCGCAAAGCCAGCCGGCCCGCCAGGCGAGACGCACCTAGCAGACCAGGCCATGTGAGAGATATAGGGGGTGGTCGATCAGATGCTACTCGTTCCCCCGGCCTGCCAAGAGATCACGACAGCGAGGGTCCGCATCATGGCCATTCGCGGTCTCTGCTCCGCGGTATTTTCGCTCGACATTGACCGAATCGCTTGCAAAGTCCGTGTAGTGTACTGCTGTGGCATGTAAGTGAAGCGTTAGCGTCCATCGGAACGTGGTTGATGGGATCGACGACACTACGAAACTAGGAAGCTAGGCCGGGGGCACTTGGCGGCCGCCGCACGAGAGCCAACCATGCAAGGCATCCTCATCCTGACTGAATATGGAGTTGACCATGGAGCTGCCAAACTCGACCAGCGCGGTCATGGAGCAAGGCCAAGCCAAGGCTACGCCGGGACATGCCAGGGCATGCAAAGGGCATGCAAAGAACGTGCAAAGGACGTGCAAAGGATATGCCAAGACATACAAAGGATATGCAAAGGGCATGCAAGGCCTCGCGAGGCCAAGCCCAAACGGCTCTCTTCTCCACCCATGCGTCCCTGGGGCTATCCCCATGACCAGTCAAACCAGCCAAACCACTCACACCAGTCAAAGCTGGAGGGAACCGGTGGAGACTGGGAGGGAGGCAGAGAAGTGGCTCGCTGTCAATGGTTCGGTTCGCTGGTCTGATCTGGTCTGACCTGGTCTGACCTGGTCTGGTCTGGTTTGGCTTGGCTTGGTTTGGCTGTGTGAGTGGCACTGGATGGCATCCTCTCGCCTTCCATTCACCGCCTCTTGAACTTGGGGCTTGCTCACAGGTGCTAGTCCAGCCGAGTTGATAGTCTTGGTAGTCTAGTGTGCTGACGGGTCTGCCGTGGTGTGGTGGTTGCTGGCTGGTGTGTTTTCGGCAGGTTTGCTTTGCTGAAACGATGTAGAGTGCTGCGTTTACAAATCAACAAATCAATCACTCACTGATGGGTGTCGGAGGCAAGTCAAGGCATGTACTGTACCCAACCAGGCACAGGGCGGGCTGGCTTGCTTGCTTGCTTGCTGCGACTTGCCCACCCCAGACCCAATCCATCCATCTGTGTGCGCCACCATCACGGCCATCGTCCGCCTCTTGATCCGTCCACACGTTGCGAGGCCAGCCACCTTTGATCTTCTGCAAGGCACACGGCCAATTCAGTGTCTCCTTTGGTGGCCAGCTGCAAACTGCAAAAGGTCAGATGCAAAACATTGCTGCTGCATCCGTGCCTCTGGCGAGGTTGGTGTCGAGATGCCACCTCCTCAGCCAACCTCTCCATTATCCTCCCTCCTCCCTTGCTGTAGCTCTTGCTCCAGATCCAGCTTTCAACGCCGTCACTCTCTACGATGCACGCACTTAGTGTAGTGCAATCCCGATCGATGACTTGCAACAACCGCAGTGCCCCTCTCTCGGCCCCCGCTACGGGCACTGGAGGTACTACATGAGCTTAGTATGTAGAGACCATCGCGGCAGCTCCATTGGCCTGGCCTCGTCAACGCTTGCAACTCTTTGATGCACATCACATGGTTTAATTACACCTCCCTCTTCCACCACGAAACGGGCATCTCGGGCTGTCGTGATGCCCACTTGTCTCGCTTTAGCCCATCCCCATACTCGCTGCGCCGTAGCCACGCGCGAGATGGACGCGAGGGGGACTAACTGGCTCCTCATCACCAACACCAGAGACATTTGACGTACAGGAGCCTCGTGGCCTAGTGGAAGTCTCTCTCTCTCCTATTGTACTATCTCTCTCTCCTATTGTACTATCTCTCTCTCTATCCCTCTCTCCATCTCCCCACCTTGCTGCTCTCTACCTACCTTACCTACCCATGCTGCATGACATGGATGGCCTAGGTACAGTACTGTGTAGGGCCTTGGCCATCACCAGCCCCCCGACTCGGGGAGTCGAGCACCGAGACATCTTCCCAACCCGCAATCCTCATCCCGCAAGCGTCTGTCGTATCTCTTGAAGGCATCACTTCCCTCTTGACCGCCACAGTCCGTGCCGTGCCGGTCCGGTCTGGCGGCGGCTTGCTAGGATAGCGCTGGGTGCAGACAACGAGTGGAAGTGAAACATCGTTTTGGAATGTCGTCGCTTCCCGCGCGGGCCATGGCCAAAGAACGGGCAGTTTCACGAGTCTGCCCCACAGAGTCCAATAACCAACAGCCAACAGCCAACAGCCAACAGCCAGTCCTTGAGATTATCACTACCTTACCTACCACAGTACGTACTACGTGAAGCCTGCTGGATGGCAACATGTCCGATCGCGACAAGATGGGGCAGGCAAACATCCCGGATCCGATCAGGCGCCTACCATGGCCTACCATGGCCTACCATGGCCTACCGTACTATGTATGCAGTCTACCGTGGTAGTACGCCAAGGATCGACGTGCCCTTATGCCCGTGTATCGGACAAGCTCGCACATGTCCTGGCCAAGGTCCATCATACCTACCCTAGGCTCCCAAACCAGGGAGACCTGTCGATGCAGGATCCCTCCGACGCTTCGAGTAGGTGACGTTCGCAAGAATGCCATGTTTGTAGCAAACACGCATCACAAGGGCCTCTCCTCTATGTCCAGGTTTCCAGCGACAGCCGTTGTGTGTGTGTGTGTGTGTGTGTGTGCATGTGTGTGTGGGCTACCAGGTTTCTGTGCTGGGAGGGGCCCCTGGGCCATCTGGACCACATGGAAAAGTGCAGTGGTGAAAGTGACATGTGAAACGGCTTCGTGCTGCTCGAAACGCTACCAGCGGCGAAAAGTCAAGTCCTAGTCATCATCGCCAATGTGAGTCGCAAGACCGGGACGGCCTCATTCGAACGCCGTCTTGGGTGTAAGCCGTGAGCCTTCTGGTGGGTTTACAATCCTGCATTATCCTCCTCTGCCACGTAGGACCATCACTTGAGCATACAGCACCAGCAGCAGCCTCACATCGTGGGTGGTATTGCTCTTGCATTGTTTCACTGCACTGCAATCCCCTGCCCTTTGGGACAGGGCATGGCGCATGCTGACATTCACTGCAGAGCGTGCCTGGACCCAAACATCACATCAGGGACGCCCTTGAGTGAAAGATCAGAAGACGTGCACACACACAACACACCTCCAAAACGACGCCTGCCTTGTCAGCCTGGCAAGGCAGCGCATCTCTGATCCGACATCCGACATGCAGCCAAAAGACCAGCCTCGTCCCTGGGCCGAATCAGACGCCGTCCCCTCGCTGGGTTTCCTTGGGCACCTAGAGATCGGGCCCTTGTGCCAGCGTGAGTGAGGAACCGACTCGATGCTCTCTGGCAGGTCATCACATCAGAGTCCATCTACGAGGCATGGATGGTGCCAGCGAGACCGCCAGCGAGACCGCCCCCAAGCAAGGGCAAACACGGGCGCGGGTGGCCTCGATATATGCGGCCGCATGTTCGTTTAGCCCACCACCAACCAGCCGAGTCCCGCTACGAGCTTCCTGCTGCAACCCAGCTTCTGGTGCATTGTAGCTGTAACTGCGTTGTAGCTCACGTACTGCACATGCACAGTAGTTTGTCAGGGCCGTGAGGGAAAGCAGAGGGCCATCCACGTCCAATCGCGCAAGCCCATCGGACATCAATCTTACGCCCCTCGTGTTTCACATCTGCGCTGCGCTGCGCTGCGCTGCGCTGTAACGCTCGGCTCGCAGCCAGACACGTGTGAGGGTGGTAAGCCAGTGCCGCACTTACGCTTGATGCGCCAATGCAGCGCAAATCGCTCTTCTGCATCCAGGTTCAGAGTATCGTATGCGAATCCAAGGGGGCATCGGGGCTTACTGCCCAACCGACTCGTTGACCAGACATCTACCTACCTACCTACCTAGGTAGGTAGGTATGCATCGACGTGTAACTCACTTCTTTGGATCAAGTGCAACTCTCTCTTCTTCCGAGTATATCCGGGTCACCCTATATCGCTTTCTACCTAGGCGTCAGTTACTTCTGGCAAGGCGAAACTTGTCGGTATCATATCTAGCATAGAAGTGACAGTGTCTCAAGACCAATCGGCTTGATAACGAGCGCCTGGAGACTCGACGAGTACCGTTACACGCCTTCGATGGAATTCCGCAGTGGCTCACTCAAAACATGCACATGAACGACAAAACGCTCTAAAAGCTGCCAAAGGAGTTGTGGTATCATATAGATTATCTGGCGACAAGACGTCTTGAGTCATGCTGGTTGGAACAGCCCACAGCAACATCATCTCCCTGCTCGTTCAACAGAGACAGATTGAAGCAGTAGATTTACCTTCATAAGACAAAGCATGCGATGTCAGCCATGAATAGAAGCTCGCAACTTGAACTACATCCATCTCATCTGATTGTCTGCCTACCTACACAAGTGGTACCCTACATACCCTGTACCTGTAGCCCATGATTACTTCCATCATCCGTACCTACGACTGAGGCAGTCTCAGTATGACCAACAACACGGGCTTTGAAAGATGCTAGGATAGGCCCGAGGATTGTCTTCTGGTCTTGCTTCAGCCAAGAAGCCAAAGTGGCTCCCGAAACTGTTGGCCGTATACGGGAGTCTAGCCGTACGCTCGATTACAGCGTGACCCTACACTGTGCAAGGCAGTCAGTCTCTGGCAAACAAATGGAGAAGGGCGACTGCTCCTTAGACCAAATGTTCCTTCATACAGAGCGAACATGCGTATTCTGAAAAGAAGCTTACATGACGACTTAGTTGTCCTTGATGAGCCCATTGCTCCAGACTATAATGAGGGCTGTTCTCCATGACATGAACTGGGTGCTGTCAAATTGAGTCTCTAATCATTAAGAGTTCCTCCGGGTCTTTAAGCAATCATGGTCAGTGTTTATCTCGACTTTTGTGTCCCACCTCTCGATGCTTGTTGTACGGGATGCGCGGGTGCTTGTCTCAAAAGATATTGAGCACAGGGCAGGTTGAGGCATCGCTATTCGATCGAGAAGAGTATAGATAGCACTCTCGAAGATGGTGTGCCAATGTAGGAGCCCACTGCCTTATCCGATTTTGTGTACATGAGCAGAAAGAAACCATGAGTCAAGCCTTGCTATATGTTGCGTCAACTCCCGCGCTCTAATTAAAGACTCACCGAGTCCTTTGATGGTTCTTTCGACGCTCTTCTTCTTT
Source organism: Pseudonectria foliicola (assembly GCA_003693505.1). NCBI lineage: Eukaryota > Fungi > Ascomycota > Sordariomycetes > Hypocreales > Nectriaceae > Pseudonectria > Pseudonectria foliicola. Next base: position 437,945 of record QUZD01000077.1, on the reverse strand, counting down.
TCATGGAGCAGAGATCTTGCTTGAGAACGCTTCGCTACTCAACGTCTCTGCTCATTGGGCCTGTTCGCATTGGTCACAGAAGAGGCCTCTTGATCGAGGAGCTTATTACGTGACCAACTACTCGCAATCAACCAAAAGCCCGCGCTGTTCCTTGCACTCGAGTTGGAGAGACTTGGCTGTGCGAGGCTCGCCAACAATAGACGACTCCTTTGGATCATCAACATGCTGCTTACCGCGGCGAGCTCCTTGCACGAAAGGGAGCACACATCTCTTGCCAGAGTACTTGCTAGATGGCCAGTCAGCCTTCTCCTGAGATACCTCTATCTTCTATCTAGCTTACTTGCTCCACGTCTTTGTGTGAGCGAGATGAGAGCAAATCCTAGTAACTACTCAGGGATCATGAGGTTGGTCTAGTGGGAATTAATACCAGCAGATAGGATGATTCTGGCTTAGACGAGTATATCCAAGTATACACTCTTGACTACCTACTATTACTAGACATGTAACGGCAAACTACCCAAGGTACTTAAGGTAGGCAGGTAGTTCATCTTGTTACTTAGTCCTTAGGAATATTTGTGAGTGCCTTTTGACGTTTGCAACAGTTGGCAATGCCTACGAGAACATGAAGCCGAAAGATCAAGAGCAGTAAATATCAAGAGTCACGGTAAAAGCGGGCAGCAATGTACGAAATACGAGGCAGGGAAAAAAGGGGGGGGTTTTCCTGTTCATTATATCCTTACTCCCCTTCGCCTCTTGCTATGAATTGGCCCATAATACTAGCAGAACGGCACAAAAGTGCTGATAATCAAATCTCCCAAGTGCTCCTTCCCTGAACCTGCTCCAGCCAAGCTAGGATACAGGGTGATAAGGATAGAGAAAGGCCACATAAATAAAGCGCGACTCATCAAAGTTGTAAACATGAAGCATTCAATCCATTAATCGGTCATAAGACCCGCCGAAGCATTACCACCCCTGCCGGACCTTCCAAAGTTGAGGCACGGCTCTGTGTTTTAGCATTTGAAAGTCTCTCCAATCTATCAAAGCTCAAGGCGATATGCTATTGTATACGCTCGAGGGCGAAAAGTGTACCAGCAAGTGACGAAACTCTGCGAATCGAAAAAGCGCAGAACTGCGCGGCTCCTCGGGGGTGTGGCCAGCGTGAACGTTGGCATGCAACTCCCAAGTGGGCACAGAGATGGATTCGAGAAGCTCGTAGCACTTTAAACCAGGAGGGCGAGCATGCCCATGGCAACAGCGGCAGCAGCACCCTTGCCGGCCGGGGCCATGGTGGGGGCAGCGAGGCCGCCGGAGCTGGTCGTGGTCACGGACTCCTTGGTAGCCGAGGACTCGGAGCCAGTGCTAGTGGCAGTAGTCTTGGAATCAGAGGCAGTGGCAGAGGCGGAGGCAGATTCGGAGGTGGAAGAGTCCTCGCTGTCCTCGCTGGGGGCGGAGCGAGGGTTGACCTGGCCACAAAGCTTCTGAATGTTGTCCTTGCAGGCTTGCTGGCCCTTCTGGTCGCTAACGTTGGCAGTGATGCAGTTGCTGAAGAGCTTCTCGCAGATAAAAGTGGGCATGGTCTGAGTGTAGTACTGAAGGCCGGGAGCCGAGCTGTTGCTGCGGCAGGTGCACTCAAAAGAAAGGTCGCTCTGCAGACAGAAAAAAGTGCGCGATTAGAGCCAGCTCGACGAGTTTTGGGGGCCAAGATGGGCATGACAAACCTGAGTGCAGGAGTTGGACTTGGTTCCCTTGGAGCAAAGAAGACCACAGGTGTTGGTCTGAGCCTGGCACCACGTAGCTATTGGCAGGGTTCGATTAGTACGTGGATGACAGTATTGCAGGCCACGGCAGGTGATTTGCTCGGTGGTAAGTTGGCTGATAGCATACCTCGTTCCTCTCGGGGGACGGCGTTGGGGTCGATCGTCATGTCGAGGGAGCTCTTGTAGTTTTGGGTCTGTGCCGAGACGGCGGCGACGGCGACGGCCGCGAGGACAGCAAAGGTAGAGCGCATGGTGGCGGATGAAGGCTAGAAGGTAGCAAAGAGGCGATTTCCAGTAGAGAGCAGGGAATGGAAATATGCTGTGCTGAATGTGGCTGTGTTGGTAACGGTAGCGGTAACGGTAATGGTGGTTGGTGTTGGTGTTGGTGTTGGTGAATGTGGTTGTGTTGGTGATGGGGAAAACAACAAGAGCCACAAGAAGAATGCCGAGGAAGGTGAATGGGGATTGGACGTTGGTGGCGGGAGAGAGAGGGAGAGAGGGAGAAAAAAATAAAGGCTCCAATCAACGGGCAGGGGCAGCTGGGTGCTTTTAACAGCAGGTGGAAGAGGTGAAAGAGGTGGAAGAAGTGGAAGAGGTGGAAGCAGGAGCCGAGTGGTCTCGGTCTCGGTCTCGGTTTGATTATTTACCAGCACCAGCACCAGCACCAGCGCCAGCACCAACACCAGCAGCGGTACCAGCACCAACACTCAGAGAAATGGAACGCTCACTGGCATCTGTACAGTACTCCGTACGGATTGCCAAGCTAGGCAGGCAGAGAGAGGCAGGCAGGCAGGCAGGCAGGCCGGCCAGACAATGCCTTGCAGAGCTTGCTGGGCTCCATGCTGGGCTCCATGCTGGGCTGCTGGTTGCTAGGTACTGGGCCTAGACTAGGCTAGGCTAGGCCTGGGTTGACTTGGCTTGGCTTGGCTTGACTTGGCTGGCCCGGAGCTGTCTTTCCACACCGGAGCAGGCTCCTGATTGGTGCAATGGAGCCCAGGTACCCAGTACATGCAAGGACGGATAACGGATACAAGCAGACAAGCAGACAAGCAGACAGGCCAGGCACTGATGAGGCACGCTATCGTAGGAACCTGAACTCAATGCTACAGTCCTCGGCGTTGCGCACCCTAGGCCCAGGCACGGGAGCGCGTGGAGTGATGTACGGAGTATCTGTAGTCTGTAATTAGTCTGCGGTCTGTAGTCTGTAAAGCGCTCACCCAAGTACTCTCCCTTCCTGTCACCTCTCTTGCCGCCCTCAACTTCAGACCTTTAGACATTGATTGATCGCTTGCTTGGCCTTGCGCCCTGGTTCATTGTGTTCATTTCCGCCCCAAGGAAATACAGAGCCGTCTCCCTTTGCCGCTTCCCTCTCGCTCCTCTTTCTAGCATGTCATCACGATGCTTTCGGCCTCGGCCTGGCCCAGCACCTAGCCGGCTCTTGGCGCTCTTGGCTGCCTTGGCGCTAACAGGCCTGTGGTCCACTTCTGCATACTGTACAGAGTACAACTGTAGCAGACTATGGATTGATGAGCGCGCTTCACTCACTCACCCGACTGCTGGCTTCAAACGCTCGCAATGACGGTGCCGATTGTGGGGCCGTTCTCTTGGCTTATCTCAACAGGGTGCGGTGTGGTCACTTTGTCACCTTAGTTTCGCGCTCTGGCGCCCTGACACTCTGGCCTGGCACTCCGTAGTACTGTAAGAAGGTGGTGTGGTAGCTTGCCTGGCAACTGGTACTGTAGGTGTCTGTTCTCCGCGCCTCCGGGGGCAGTAGTGCTCGATTTGCGACGCGCAGTGTGCCATTTGCGCTTTCCCATACCCAACCACGTCTTTTGCTCGGCCACCATGTTGATGTTGGGCCTTTTTTTTTGACTTCCGACCACCGAGTTCCAAACACTCTCAATACGAGATCTCCACCGAGCAACCACCGTCCAAGGCCGACCTGCCGACTTCTCCACGGTCAACGGCATGGCCGACTGCAAGCAGCTGTTGTCCTTCTCTTCAGCACTGACATGGCCGGGTTCTGCACTGGAATCCCTACGGAGTACTCCTCACGATTAGGCTCATGATCCATCGACGCATCATTTCAGATCCACCCAGCACATTTTCCGAGCACGAGGAGCCATTGGCCTATCCCAGCTCCTCCGGGATGTGGGCTGTGGATTCACGTGCCATCCAACCTATCCTCAACTGCTTGGTTGCATCCCTTGTAATCCGTCCATACCCTTGTCTTGGATGGCACATCATCCACAGCACATGTATCTGTACAGTCCAGACCGATTGGGTGCCATTGACTCAATTCGACCCGGCCTACAGCCAGCGGTGCTCGGCAACCTTGCATCTGGTATGGGAGAAGATGAGAGGATTCAACTCTGCTGCTCAACAAACATAAACATGGCTCCTTCCTTCACTGCGAGTGCAGCGAGGCCGCTTCTGGCCCACTTCATCCGCGGGCTATGCCACCATGCAAGTCGCTACTCATTAGACCCATTCTTACTGGACATCTACTGTGCCATGTAAAGTACAGTGGTACAACATACATGGCACGGCGCAACCTCACCAAGGGCAGAAGAAGGCAAAGAGAAGAAGAAAAACCCAACCCTTCGGAACTCGAGCCGTCGCAGATTGCCATCCCTCGCCCGCCAGCCAATCAAGCGCTTCGGGCTGGAGATGGCGGCACGAACGGGGCATCAAGAACAGAGCCGGCATCCACGGCATCCACCCCATGTGTACCCATGCGGCTACCAGGGTCCATTTGTCCGTCTTCGCCGTGTTTTTGACATGCACTTTGTAATATGATACCATGCTGCTGAAGCGAGTCTCGTGCGTGCCCACCTTTTACCGCTGTCTGGAAACTACCATGTAGGGCCGACTGGCTCATCAGTCCTCATTGCGGTCCGGGTTGGTTACCTCACAGCCGTGCAGCCCGTGGAAACCTCGGCGCGCGCCGGCGCAACCCTCTCTTCTCTTTCCATTGCCCTTTTGTGTCCCTGCACGTCTGCGATTGTGTCTCGGTGCAGGCCAATGGCTCTCACCCAAGCTGAAGTAGGCATCCCCAAACAAGTGGAAAGGGACCACGGGGACCTCGTAAGACGAACCCCACGCTCGCCTAATAAACGCCTGCCCCCATAAAGTTTGGGCCGCCGCTCACGGAAGCGTCTAGCTTGGCGCGCTCGTTTCCAAGCTGCCGCAATCCAGCTTGACAAGTTCGGGCTACCCAGTTTGGCTGGCATCAATCTGTAGTCAAGGTAAGCTAGGTAGGTAGACAGGTTACTGTACAGATCAGGTGGCTTGCCAATTGTCTGGATCTGATCACCTGCATGCATCTCCCCAGCCACTTCTCTTTTTATGCAAGTCTAGTTCAGCCTCGTCGTGTTGACAACACGGCTCTTTTGCTGGGCAGCTCGTCGGGCAGCTCGTCGGGTTTGGTCTGCCCTTCGCCGTAATTTCCGGGCATTTCTTAGCTGGTTGTCGGTTGACTGTATCAATTTCAGCCAACGATCCACTACTCGGTTATTAACACCCAAGAGCTCTGGGGCTTCCTCGAACCACTGGCCATCTGCTAACATGTCTTTGCTTTCCTTTACTGGTGAAAGGCCCATCATGGGTAAGATTACGTCATTCCAAGCTGGCCGGCCGGCCCCTCATAGCACTCATGCCATGTAGCATACCATGTGCTACGGGTAGTCTATGCAAAGTGCACTCGCCGGACATTCGCATTCATAGAGCGATTAGCAGCACATGTTTAGAAACCAACTGGCTGGCTGGCTGGCTGGCTGGCTGGCTGAATAAACAGGTGGCTTTGATGGAGAATCGCAAGCTGCGAATAAGGCACTATTTCTTCCTCACAAAGAAAGTACAGCACGGTACGTAGCCTGGCTGAGGACGGGAGGACCCTGCATGCCCCATACATACGGGCAGCGCCGCAGCGGGAAACCCACCCAAGGTAATGGCCAGTAGGTACTGTAGGTACCTGAGGGTAGCCCGTCATTGGGCCTAGCCGATTATCAGCCATCAAACCCACAGCCAACAACATCACCTCCTATCTCGAGCTTCAAGCTTGCACAAGCCGGTACCTAACTTGACCGCCTCTCGGCACCGCCTCCGCAACCCGCCCCAGGAATCTCCGAGCGGTGCACGCCAGTCCCGATGAGACAGTATCACCGGCAATACTATCTGTAGATAGTCCTGTTCCCCAGCCCACCCGGCTGAACCGCACCCGTCATGGACCGTCTGCCCCGGGAGCTCGTCGACGCCATCCTCCAGCAATGCGTCGCATACGGGCCCAAGAACTCGGTTATCCCGCTCCGGCTCGTCTGCCGGCTTTTTGACCGCATTCTGAAGCCCTTTGTCTGTCGCACGCTTGACCTGGAGTTCTCGCGACTGAGCAAAACGAGTGATAGGGCACCTCCACAAATAGATGCCTTGCAGACCATTGGCTATCACTGCAAGAGCCTCTACATTGATCTCATGGTTCTTCGAGATGACTGTGAGTTTTTGAAAAGAAGGCGCCGAGCTGTGGTAGCCCTTCTCTCCTATTGAAACTGACGAGGGAGACAGTAGAGGTGGAATTTCTCAACAATGTTTTCGCTCGTGTGCCCTCCATGACGGCGTTTTGTGAAACGCTGCAGAAAAAGTACTGCATGAACGAAACGTCCTTTACTACGTGGGACTATATCCGGACAGTGGATGAGATGCTCTTCTACTGCCGGGACGTTGACCGGCTGCGACTCAACCTCCCCTTCCAGCTTGTTGGCCGGCACTGCAACGCCGCCACCATGATTCTCGCAAACACCTTCAAGTCCTTTGCCAACCGGCCAGAGGAGGACTCCATCAAGCTCAACTCGCTGGTTCTGGAAAATGTCACCGACCTGGCCGTCTGCCACCTCTGGATGAACCCGAGTGATGTAATGAATATTATGAAAGTACTCGAGGTGCTGGAACACCTCGTCATGACGATACGACGACATGAAACTGAACAGCACCGCGTGAGCTTATTTGGGTCGTGCCTGTGGAACCTGATTGAGAATGCCGAGCAGCTCAAGAGCCTGTGTCTCATCGGCATGGACCACGACGACCGCCCGCCCCGCGGCCTCAAGCAGACCAAGTTTTGGCAGATGCCCGTGGAAGAGTGGAGAGGACGATCTTTGCCCGTTCCTCATATTCTCTTGCCCAACCTGACGTGCCTGGAGCTGAAGCGTGTCGAGATCCGTCCGGAGATCTTTGTTGTAGCGATGAGGAACTTTGGACATACCCTGGAGGAGCTGTACCTCAATGAGGTCTACTTGAAAACCGACCAGGCGCGTGACTGGAACGAGGACTCGAAGAAGCTGCTCTGGGTCGGGCTCCCCAACCAGAGGCCTGGGGAGGACTGTCGCTGGATGGCCATGGCTCTGCGGAGTGCCGCGCCGGAGCTTCGAGTCTGCCGGGCGTCTTTTCTTGCCTACGATCTCTACCTGCACGAGGACGTGCCCGGCAACCCGGATTTTGACCTCATCGACCCCTGCGGACTGGGCCGCAGCATCTCTCAGCGGTTCGTCGAGGTGGTCATGGGCATTCGACAGCCCAACACGCCCACGGGCGACCTGGTAGAGTACCTTGGGAGCAATTGCAGCGACGACGACGACCTGGACGAGCTCGCCGACCGCAGACGCGCGCCCCGTGTGGTCGAGTACGACACCAACGCATATCAGACGGCCGTTGCGAACCCGACGTCGCAGTGGATGAAGAGCATCGACGGGCTGTTTGCCAACTGCAACCCCAACACGCTCGACGAGCTCCACTACATTGCCGAGACGGCGTGCCAGGGCATGAATGAGATCCACGACCGACGGGGCGAGTGGACGGCGGCTGGCAGCACTGCCAATGAGTTTGCAGAGAACATCTTTGACAGGCGTGTAGCAGAGGAGGAGGCTGAGCACGCTGGGGAGATGCACCAGTAGAAGTTATACCCAATTAATAAACTCAAATTTTTTTTTGTTTGGTCTGCGCCTGGATCTCGCCTTGGCGACTTATCCATAGGTATCTAAAGAGTCTTGCAAAGCCTCGACGAGGGAGCTTGCTATGAAATGCAATGGACGTGACTCCCTGCAATGTCCCGTTCCGCCCACGCCGCGGAATTTCCACCACTGTATCGCTGGGCCTCAGTGCCCTGAATGCTATTTTACCTGCCCCTCCCACCTTGCAAGCTATACAAGCCGTACCTGTCCCAGCCTGGACGTCATGACACATAAGAGAGAAAAAGAGGGAAGAAAGATCCGTCAAGAGAGCTCGAGCGCCCGCGGCGGTTAGTGTCCGCTGGCACCGTTGAGGCCGTTGGGTCCAACCTTTGTCGATGTGACGGCCTTCTCGAGGGCCTGCAAAACGTCCTTGGTGAGATCGTCGGCATCCTCGACACCGCAGCTGATGCGGACGAGGTCGTCAAAGACGCCGACGGCCTCGCGCTGATCCTTGGGGATGCCGGCGTGGGTCATGCTGCTGGGCACCTCGACCAGACTCTCGACGCCGCCCAGGCTCTCGGCGAGGGTAAAGATCTTGGTGACCTGGCAGAAGCGCTCGGCGGCGGCGTGGCCGCCCTGGATGCGGAAGGAGAGCATGCCGCCACCCATGCCGTTGCGGTGCTGCTTGAGAGCGATGTGGTGGTGAGGGTGGGATGCCAGGCCGGGGTAGTTGACGGCAATGGTGAGGGGGGAGGCCTCGAGGGCCTCGGCGACGGCGGTGGCGTTGCGGGTAGCCTCGCGGGCGCGGAGGTGGAGCGTCTTGAGGCCGCGGTGGGCGAGCCAGCAGTCAAAGGCCGAGGGGACGGCGCCGATGGCGTTCTGGAGGAAGCCGAGGCGGGCCTTGAGCTCGTCGCTGTTGAAGGCGGCGACGCCCATGACGACGTCGCTGTGGCCGTTGATGTACTTTGTGACGCTGTGGACGACAATGTCGGCGCCGAGATCCAGCGGGTTCTGGACGTAGGGGGAGAGGAAGGTGTTGTCGACGACGACGAGGACGCCGCGCTTGTGGGCCTCGGAGACGACGGCGCGGATGTCGACTAGGCGCAGGGTCGGGTTGCTGGGGCTCTCGATCCAGATGAGGCGGGTCTGGTCGTTGATGTGCTCGCTGATGTCGACCTCGATCTCGGGGGTGAAGGTGACCTTGACGCCGTGGGCCTTTGCGACCTGGGTAAAGTAGCGGTGGGTGCCGCCGTAGACGTCGGAGACGGAGATGACGTGGGAGCCGGCGGCGAGGCTCTGGAGGATGTTGGCCGTGGTGGCGGAGCCGCTGGAGAAGGCGAGGGCGTACTTTGCGTGCTCGAGGGCGGCGACGGCCGTCTCAAAGTTGGTGCGGTTGGGGTTGGAGGAGCGCGAGTACTCATACTCGCCGACGGGCTGGCCGACGGCCGTCTGGGCAAAGGTGGTGGAGAGGGAGATGGACTCGATGACGGCGCCGGTGGTGGGATCGTGGGGGGAGCCGGCGTGGACGGCGAGCGTGCCGAAGGAGTGGACGGGCGACGGCGGGCGCGGCGGCGTGGCCACGGGGTCCGAGTTGAGGGGAGCAGTCATGATGAGATGGTATGATGAGATGGGGGAGGGAGGGGGAGGGATGATGGGATGATATGATGGTCAGCTCAGGAGGTGGAGCACAGACGCGAAAGAAGACGCAGGATGGTCGGGACGGGGAGATGAAGAAGAAGAAGAAGAAGAAGAAGAAGAAGAAGAAGAAGCGAAGGAGGAGGGAGAAAAAAGGTTGGGAGGGACCTTTGTAGGTCGGCAGAGGTATCGTGGTGTAAGTGGTGGTGGGTGGATTTCCACAGCTAATTTTTACGTCGCCAGAGAGGGGGCGTTGTGTCAGGACAGGACGGGACAGGACAAAGCAGCAGCAAACTACCTTAGCGGCTGCATGCGACTCAATTGCGCAGAGTACGTACTGCTGCCTGCTGGATGGATGGATGGCTGGGACGCAATCGTCGTGATTGAGAGGCTCAATGATGCAGTCTGAAACACCACAGAGGCAGGACAAGGAGAGACACGAGAGACACAAAGACGGAGGACAAGAGCAGCAGCGGGGCCGGACTCTATCTGTCTCTGGCTGGCTGGCTGGCTGGCACAAAGAAAAGGTCAAAACTCTAACAATCACGTCAGAATCCGAGGGCATACTATTGCAGTTGTGCAAGGTATGTCAGCAACCGGGCAGAAACTGTAAACGGGCACTCCAAAGGGCCGCCGGCCGTGCCCGTCGCCGTTTCGGGCTTTTTCATTCACGGCCTCTTTTCTTTTCGTTTTGTCATCGGATGGGCGCCATCGCCATTTGGCACGGCGGCAGCTTACTGCATCCGGCCTAGCTGCTTCCACGGACAAGTTAGATGGTACGAGCTATTCGGTACTGTACCGTACTGTGGGTAGATTGCATTACAGATTACAAAGGACCCGTTGCAAAGTTCTGCCGAGCTTCAATCACCTTCTGGAATAGTCTTGTCGAGGCCGGAGCGGCATGTGTGTAGTATGTATGACAGACGGGCCGCTAAGCATTCTTACAGTAGGTGCTCACGGTGCTTTGCTTCCCACCCTTGTATTTGCGGTAGGTAATCTGCAGGCAAGTACAGCAGTCTGTAGGTATGTACAGTAATCTGGGGCAAAGCCAAGCCCAGCCAAGCCCAGCTCAGCTCAGCTCAGCTCAAGCCGCTGGCCGTTGGCGGGCAGATGCGGCTCAGCACGGGGGAGGGCAGCTGGGGCAGACTGATGGGATTGGATTATTAATGTGCTGGATCACGTCACATGCCACATGCGCATGCGCATGCGGGCGAGGGCTGGCGAGGAGATGAAGAGGAGACGAAGAGAAGCAGCTGGCGGGTGTGGAATGGAGACGGGTGCTGTCACTGGGCTATAGACTACGTAGAATAGGGAAGGGCACTGTAATGTACCTATTTATTGAACAATAGTGGCCAGGTCCCGGCGGAAGCAAAACGCCAATGGCCACCACTGGTCTGGGACGAGGCATTCCGTTGGCGCGCTCTCGTAGTGGTGGTGGTGGTGGTAGCAGTAGTAGTAGTAGTAGTAGTAGTAGTGCCTCGGCTGTTTTTGAAGAGGAGACGTGAGGGGGAGAGAGAAGCGTAGAGAGTGCAGAGGGCAAATGGGAGCTCACGACAGCCCTACAACACAACAACAGGTAAAACGTGCCTTGCAGATGAGGTCATCCATAGTGGTGGGCGAGTGGTGGGAGAGCGGTGGTGGTGTCGTTGTTGCTGCCGTGTCAAATCCGAGAATCCGAGGATCTGAGCGACACACAGCTCGACGGCCCGAGCCCGTGACCTGGGTGGTGATTCCTCTCCTCAGGATGGAGAGATGGCCATGACGGCCGATCATCTTGGTTTGTTGTAATCTGTATGGTAGTCTCATCTCTTACTTTGGCCTATTTGTGGCACATGGCGCATCAAAAAAAAAAACCCCCCGGGAGTCAACGAGTAAACCAGCCAGACTGGCGGTCCGTCGGCGATGGGCCCCGGCCCGGCGAGAAATAGGGAGCTGCCGGATGGTTGCGTTGCGGTGACGGCTCTTGACCGTCTTTGTCTTCATCTCATGGCAATCCATCCATCGCATCACCAGCATGATGGGTGGATGGACGGATGGATGGACGGATGGATGGACGGACGGATGGTACGACTCGGACCCTGGGTTTCCGGGATGTGGCCTCCCCTGCCCCCCTCCCTCCCGGCCATCACAGCTGCTAGCTGCCTCATCCTGCCCAGTCACAATGCTTGCAGGGCGCCGCCGCCGCCACAAGCAATGTCGGAGCATTCGCAAGCTGCTGTCGCGTGGGAGACGTTCAGAGTTCAGGGACCAGCCCACCAGTCAGACTGCCTTGTGTGTTGATAAGCCGGGATGCAGTCCATACCATAGTACAGGTTAGGTGGTAGGTAGAGCAGTTGTCGCTCCAGCAGGCGTGAGTGTTCTTCAGGGAGTTTTCTCTAAGCTTACATGCTTTAGTGGCCAGGGCCAATGCTGCTCGGGCACGAGATGCGCATGTCGGCGGGATGCTGGAATCGCCCGTGCCCGGACCCGCTCGGCGCACCGAACCCCGTTCCGTTGTGGCAGTGCACTTCACAGTCAGCCAGCCAGCCAGTCAGTCAGTCAGTCCTTCCAGTTCGCTGCTGGCTGCTGGCTGCTGGCTGCTGCTGATGGATGCTCCTGCCGCTACGGATGTTCGCGTGGCCGACCGCCCCTCCACTCCAAGCCTCACAAGCCTCACAAATCTCACAAGCCTCAAGCCAGTTGATCGTGAAGCCTTTGCCATTCTCAATCCGTCATCACCACTCACCACCACCTCTGTGAATTCACCACCGCCTTGTTGCCGGCCCACGCGGCCCCTCCCCCTAAGCAGCCAGGACTTAACTTAGCTTTCGTGCTCAACCACGTCTGCTTGTCCTTCGTCATCGACTCGTCCCAATTCGACTCGACTCGACCCGACCCGACTCAACTCAGCTCGAAATGGGAATATAGAGCATCTGAAGCCCTCCGCTTCCTCCGCTTCCTCTGCTTCTGCCTCGGCTGCCTGGCCCACCATCCGCTCCGTCCTTACCTGAGGCTCGCCGCCTCCGCTGCCATGCCATCACTCCGCCTGCCAACCAGGGTTTCCGTCACCGTAAACACATACTCCGTTGCTAGCTGACGACTCGTTGCCCGTCGCTCCCAGCCTCAAGTCTCAGCTCAGGCCTCGATCTCGCCATGCCGCCCCGAAGATCCCACAAAAAGTCCCGTGCGGGCTGTCGTAGGTGCAAGAACAGGAAGATCAAGGTATGCTTGCGCGCGTGCCCACGTTGCTCTCTGCCGCAGCACGAGCTCGCCTTGGATGTGCCATGAGCTAACTGGCATCCTTCCCCTGCTCTTCAGTGCGACGAAGTCCACCCCCGATGTGGAAACTGCGCCAAACATGGCGTGCTCTGCGACTTTGGCAACCCCAATGTTGTCGAGGAGCTCGTCGCTTCCACCAGTTCCGAGAGCACCGGGACGCCCACACCCAAACCCGCGCCGGCAACGTTCCATACACGCAAGAATTCGTCGATTCGCGACTCTACCTCGCCAGTTGCGGCCCCGACGACTCCATTGTACCTTCCCCTCTCCCAGCCGGCCCCGTCGCCGTCCATGTCGAGTCAGGTCGACCGCATGCTGGAACTGCGTCTGATGCACCACTACACCACATACACCTCCAAAACCCTCCTCACCAATTCTCCCGCCACCCAAGACATTTGGCAGCGTACCGTACCTCAGATGGCCTTCTCCGGCAAGACGTACCTGGCCGACGCGATCCTCTCCGTTGCCGCCCTCCACCTGCGGTCCCAGACCCCGGACGACAAGGCACTGGTTCGCGCATCACATGCCTACGCAGCCTCTACCCTGGCCGCATACTGCGCATCCCTGAACTCAGGCATCACCCCTGAAAATGCCGAGGCCCTCTTCCTCACAGCCTCGCTCATTGCCTTCCAGGCTACAGCCTCGCGCATCTTCATCAAAGACGACCCCGACGCTGACCCCGGCGATCCGGCGAGTCGCTATGCTCTCCCCGTCGGCTGGTTTCACGCTTTCCAGGGCGTCAAGACGGTTGTGGCAACTTCGTGGCAATGGATTCGCAACAGTGCCACTGTCAGAGCCGTCATCGACTCTCAGCCCAGTTTCCAGCTCAACCTCAACCCCCGTGCTCCTGGCTCCTTCTTTGGCCACCTCCTCGAGGGCTTTGAAGACGAGATTGCGGCCGAGGCCCCTCAACACATCGCCGCAACTAGCCAGGCTTATTCCCATGCCATCTGTACTCTCAACTGGGCCCACAAGAATCGCCTTCCCGGCGGCGCGCTTGCCTTTCCGGCCACTGTTTCCAAGCGCTTCGTCGAGCTGGTAGAGGCAAGGCGACCGCGCGCTCTGGCCATTCTTGCTTGTTTCTTTGCCTTGCTCAAGCGTATGGATGACGTCTGGTGGCTGCAAGATGTGGCCCGAAGAGAGGTCATGGGATTGGTTGGTACCTTTGAGCCAGGCTCCAAGTGGTGGAGGCACCTAGAGTGGCCTGTCCGCATAGCTTTGTGGGATGGCCAGACGATCCCTCCTGATACCTGGGGTGCGGATTGTGAGGCCGAGGAGAGCCCGCAGGAAGGCCTCGCCGAAACCATGATGCATCATATCGAGTTGATGGCCGAGATCTTGAGCCAATCGCATCCAGTGCCCTCGGTGCCCGTCCAGGACGAGCCTTACATGGTACCAGACTCACCAGACTAAGAGTTCTTACATGCCTTTGGCGCATATAGATGAATGGTGATGTGAACACCACAGCCTACCGGCGAAGCTTGATCAAGTCGACGCAGACGATCAGGCATGAATTGGCCCATGAACTTTCAAGCGGCTTCCTGAGAGGTCAAGCAAGGGGAAGTCGAGCTCAGCGCCGTGGACGTCCTGATGAGCCTTACTGAATAAGGCTTACTCGACAAAGGCAGTCGAATACTCTGTGGCAGCTCTATTTTGTTGCACCACTAGACCCTAAATCGGGACAACGGGCTGACCTGCCTTGCTTTCTACGAGGAAGAGGACCAATAAGAAAACCTCACCTGTACATGCAGCGGGACTGGAAATAATGGGTAGGCCGGGCTGTCTGCGCATGCCCAAACCAGTAAGCAGGCCTTGGAGTTGGAGGACGACCTGGATAGTCTCCAAGGTCTAGGGAAGGTCAACTTTCCGGTCCAGAATACGGAGTACATTATGAACAACTGGCTCGAGGTCGAAGCACCTACCAAATATAAAACCTCCCTTGCTTATAAGCGCAGTGTTCTGTATACCGAGAGAAACGAAATTTATATTGAATGGCAAAAGGTGTAATTATGAGCGCAGGGGATACGATGACTCTTACGGAGAAGGATATTTTTCCGTCACACATCCCAATTCGAGTACTTGGAGGTAGAGTGCCAATGCTTGACAATGTGCGACCCAGGCCCCAAAGCAATTCATAAGAGAAACGCAGGAAAATGTAGTAACGGCACCAAGAGAATGATCAATTGAACAGGCCTTCCTAGGGACCCTTCCAGACGCCCAACTCCTAGATTAACAATGCCGGGTGCTTTCTATTGCTTTTGCCTCTTCGTCTCCTCCGCGTCGCCAACCACGTCCTCGAGCTCCTCGGCGGCCTCCTTTCTGCTTCTCTTGAGACCCTTCATCTTGCGCAGCTGGAGCTCGCTGAGGTCCTGCTTGCCCAGATGCACGCGACCAATCTTGTCACCCATGACGTCGGTCGTAATGTTCTTCTTGGGCCTCTCCTCGAGACCGCGGGGCTTCTTCATGGCGTCCTTGAGCATGGCCTCGTCGGCCTCGCGGACGCGACCCACGCGGAAGTCCATGCGGGGGCCAATCTCCTCGACCTCGACGCGCGGGAGGCGCTGGCCGCTGCGCTTGGTGTTGATGAGGTAGACGCGCAGGTGGATGGCGGGCTTGGCGTCACCGTCGCCGGTGTTTTCCTCGGCGGTGACGGAGACGATGTACTGCAGGCCCTCGACGTCGATCTTGTCGGCGGGGTCGCCGCGGAAGAAGTCGATGAGCATGCTCTTGGCGAGGGTGAATTCGTTGGGGACGGGGCTCTCAAAGGCGGTGCCGGCGAAGAGGAGCATGGGCCGCAGGCCGATGGCAAACTTCTTCGTCTTGAACTGGGAGATGGAGCGGTAGCTCTCCGGGTCGAGGTACAGCTCGAGCATGTCGAGGACCTTGTAGCCAAAGGTGCGCGTCAGGGTCACGGTGTGCGGGCGCTTCTTCTGGCTGCTGCCAAAGACGAGCATGCTGGCGTCATTCTTCTCGGAGAAGAACTCGAGCGACGTGGCATCGTCAAAGGGGTGGATGGGGTTCTTCTTTGTGAACTTCTTGGCCAGGGGCTGGCGCATCTGGTGCAGGTCGTTGAGGGCGTCCTGCACAATCTGCGAGCAGGTGGTGCCGCGGAGGAAGAGGCACGTCTTGGGGTTCTCGATGGCCTTGGGTTCGCGCTTCTCGAGCGCCCGCTTTGAGCGGGCGTTGCGGGGTTTGCTGTCGGGGATTGTCAGACACGCAACAATCCTGACGGGGTTGATAGCAGTGGAAATGGGGGATTGACTTACACTTGACGAAGCATCGTGCGTGCGTGGAGATGTGTGAATACGGGCGTTGGGCTGAGGCAGGTTGAGTATGATATTCTCACGACGAAGCAAAGCGATGGGAAAAAAAAGTTGCTTATCGATAAGGACCGTTCTGGGGAGCAAGCTCGGACCTGCCTGCCTGCCTTGCCTGCTCCTGCCTGCAACCACGCCTGCCACCGCTACTGTAAGTTACCTGCCCAAGTTGGCTTCCTTTTCCGTCGGGTGGTACCCCGCAGTCACGTGCGCACCGACCGCTCCGGTTGGCGGAGGCATCCGCGAGTTGGATTACTACTCTCGGCCACTCCAACCCGGCGAAGCCTCGGTATTTTCCCCGCCGGGACGGTACATCGAAGTAGCGGCCGATATCTCCTGGTTTGCCCCCGGGCCAGACTCCTACATCATTTCATCACCAACCTCGACAAGGCTCAGTAAAATCGACCTGACGCGCAATTTGGTCGCCCAGTCGCCTCGCTGCTTCATCGACACCGACTGTCCTTTCATCGGCAATAAAGCTAGGAACCCAACAGTACCCGACCGAACCGAACCGTACCGAACAGCAACCAGATCCACGCCATGTCGTTCCTTGGAGGCGGCGCCGAGTGCTCCACGGCCGGGAACCCTCTCAGCCAGCTCCACAAGCACGCTCAGGATGACAAGTCGCTGCAGCGTGATCGCCTCATGGGCAGAGGCCCTGGCGGACAGATGAATGGCTTCCGGAGCCAAAGCGCCAACGTCCCCCAAGATGAGGTGCGGTTGCTCGTTGGATAGCAACTTTGTGGAGCATTACTAACGCTGCTCGTGATCTCCCAGATGATGAACGGTTTCCTCAACAGCGGCCCCAGCCTGCAACAGGACATGCCCATGCCGGGTGGCCCCGTGGGCTTCACGCCGGCACCCACCACCCATATGCGAGCAAGCTCAGCTTCGCCATCGTGGGCCCAGGACTTCAACAGCCAGCCCGGGATGGAGTCGGCGTTCCAGCCCCCGCCTGGTGCCCACTTCAGCGCCGATGAGTTCTCCCGATTCCAACAACTAAATGGCCAGGCGTCGTCGGCACGATCGAGCCCGATGCAGAACAGCATGCCCAGCCAGATGGCTCACCGGCCGATGATGGGGGCGGGGATGATGGGCATGGGAATGAACTACGGACAGCAGTCCATGTTCCAGCCCATGTACCAGCAACAGCAGCCCATGCATCAGCCACAGCAGCAGCTTCAACCAGAAGGCAAGGGCAAAGGCCGCATGGTTGAGCTGGACGATCACACGTGGGAGGAGCAGTTTGCCCAGATGGAGCTGCAAGACCAGGACAAGCTCCGGGAAGCGGAAGAGGCCATGGCTGGCGAGCGCGAGCTGGATGAAATGGACAAGGCCATCCAGTCTGAAACTAATGAGTTCGGTGACTTCGAATCCATCTGGAAAGGAATACAAGCTGAGACGGCTGCCTCTAGGTCCATGGTTACCGAAGAGCTTTTCGACCAATTCGATACCGAATGGAGCAACAACATGATGCCGGACTTTGAAGGGCTGGGCGACTGGGGACGATTCGGCGACCCCTCGGTCGAGAACTACATGTTTGAGGAGGACAACTTCTTCAACAACGAGAAGAACGCATTCGAGGAGGGCGTCCGCGTCATCAAGGAGGGCGGCAATCTATCCCTCGCAGCATTGGCCTTTGAAGCTGCCGTGCAACAGAACCCGGAACATGTCGAGGCGTGGGTGTACCTGGGCTCGGCTCAGGCCCAGAACGAAAAGGAGACGGCTGCCATCCGAGCCCTCGAGCAGGCCCTGAAGCTGGACCCCAACAACCTGGCCGCCCTCATGGGCCTGGCCGTTTCGTACACTAATGAGGGATACGACAGCACCGCGTACCGGACGCTCGAGCGATGGCTATCCGTCAAGTACCCGAATGTCCTCGACGCCAAGGACCTGCACCCGCCCGCTGAGATGGGCTTCTCGGACCGCCAGCAGCTCCACGACAAGGTGACCAACCTGTTCATCCAGGCCGCCCAGCTGAGCCCAGACGGCGAGCACATGGACCCCGACGTCCAGGTCGGGCTGGGCGTGTTGTTCTACGGCGCCGAGGACTACGACAAGGCCGTCGACTGCTTCCAGTCGGCGCTCCACTCGTCCGAGATGGGCACGTCGAACCAGCAGGAGCAGCTCCACCTCCTCTGGAACCGCCTGGGCGCGACGCTCGCCAACAGTGGCCGCTCCGAGGAGGCCATTGCCGCGTACCAGGAGGCGCTGTCCATTGCGCCCAACTTTGTGCGCGCGCGCTACAACCTCGGCGTTAGCTGCATCAACATCCACTGCCACCAGGAGGCCGCGAGCCACTTCCTTGCCGCGCTCGAGATGCACAAGTCGATTGAGAAGTCGGGCCGCACCAAGGCGTACGAGATTCTCGGCGACAACGCCGGCAACGCCCACGTCGACGAGGCCCTCAACCGCATGTCGGCCCAGAACCGCAGCAGCACCCTCTACGACACGCTGCGTCGTGTCTTCACCCAGATGGGCCGCCGCGACCTCGCCGAGAAGACGGTCGCCGGAGTCGACCCCGACATCTTCAGGCCCGAGTTTGAGTTTTAAACGAGTGGAGGTGGGAGGGATGGTTTGGTTCATCGGTGGCATCTACTGGCTTCTTGCATCATGGGGGCAGCGCAAGCGGGGGAGAATGGATAGTTTACAACACTTGGCTCATGGCAGCTGGGATCTTCTTCATGGATATACGGTATGAAACGCATTATGGATATGGGGGCTACGATAATCACTGTGTATAGGCAAAACGAAGAGTGCAAATTGAACAACCTTGATATATGGAGAGCGAAACATATTTGCCGATGAGGAAACGGACGATTGATTGGGTGCAAAAGGCGATAAAGAGAGCAGCCGTGTTTACTAAACAATGAGATGCACGGAATGAAAACAATGGCCACCACAACCTCATGCCTGTCGACCAGCCAGCTATGTCTGCGTTCTTGACGGGCACTTCCATAGGCAATTTCAAGACTTCCAGTGCCCACAAAGCTCTGCACCTACTCATGAAGTCACTGGACTGACTACATCCTCACCTTTGGGCAGACGAGCACGCTCACTCGGGTACAAACCTGGCATCGCCGTTGGGCCGGGTCTAGATTGGCAGCGGCGAAGAAGATGAGCCCAGGGCGTGAGCAAAGATTCCAACCTCGTGGGAAAGTTGACACTGCACAGGCCGAGACACCAGGACTATGCCTCGACCACTTCACCCACACTCCCTTCCTTGCGAGGCCCAAACTGGGAGTCTCACATGCATGTTTACCGGTTTCACAGCAATGATCGTCCACGCCACAGTTCCTCCCGTGCCTCTGCACTCGGTCTCGCGCCTCTCTGTATGGGTGGCCCCCCCCCCGTGCCCTCCCCTTCTCTTTCGCTGCCTTTCTTGGGCGATCATGTTGATCTGTCAGTGCCTGCAGCTTCATTACATACCTGCTTCGCCGCGTGTGGTTCCCGGTGGTGCCGCGCCAGTGCGGGAACTGCTTGTCTCATCAATGTCACGAGGTCCAGGACGCTATAGAAACCGTTCTGGCGCATCGTTCGATATGCAGGTGCACCTCTTCCCTCTTGTCAGACATCTTCTTGCTCTGGCCCCCGAAACCATACTGTCATCGCTGACCGATGGAGGGAGACAAGGGAAGCCATCACGCCGCAACGGGCCTCGGCGTGAAAGCCATGGCGGCGGGGCCGGAGAGGTATGTATGTGCATGGAAAAAGCAAAAAGACAAAGCAAGGAGGCAAAGGTAAGACATTGGAGCAATACTGCGGAACATGTGGCCCCACGGTCTCAGGCACTTTGATAGAGTGATTGGGCCCAGGAGTGAGCCGAAATCATTTGCTTCCTGCATGTATCCTTTGGGTCTCAGTAGAGCACCACGCACTCGCATCATGGGCGTACAACATGACTTGCCGATGAGGTGTGATGATTGACGGTCCCTGTCTTGACTCTTGCTCCCGGCTGGGTCACTCGAAGCTGCAGGTCGACATCACCGCCACGCCAACGATGCACTGCCCGGCTGCTCCCGAATGCAAGTACTCGCCGAGTGACCTGATGACTTTGTCTGAGACTAATAATCAGTCCCTACTGAGGCCTGCAGCAACCTGACCAAGGGTAGGAGTCGTCAAGACGGGTGGGAGGACATACAATGTGGTCCCGTTCCCCCATCGAGGATCGGGGTAGTGCTTCAAACAGCAGGGACACGGTGAGCTAGTGGCTTTAAGGCCTTGGAGCCGCTTTGTCCCCCGGCTCAGGAATTGTCCCAAAGTGTCCAATAGCATTTGCGGTCTACTGTACTCGCCGAGTTACGCTTTGATTCTCGTGCAGATGTGCTATCCCAGATCTGCAAGCCGCTGCGTGGAGATTGGGGCCAATATGCTAGGGTTGACGACTCATCACTCGACAATTCCAGTTCACCGGCGTGGGACCAAATAGTTAGCAATCCTTCGTAAAATTGGCGGGATCTGGGGCGGAGTTGCTCAGCAAAGCTCTTCCAGGACAGATGTGGGAGCAATTCTGCGTACAAGCTGCGGGCTCCATGCCATCTTGATATTGGCATGGCATTCAACAAGTGGACTTTGCGCAACAGTGTTGGCAGTCCGTGTTGACCATTGAGTATGTTATCGTTGCAAACTCCGTTTAGATGAGAGCATTGTGTTCTCGAAGATGCATATTGTGGGATCAATCAATCAAGCCCCGTACGGTTTGGAAATTCCCATGTCTGAGTGTTTTTACTGTTGCAATCTGGTACGAACAAGAGTAAAGCGCGCTACGTGGCTTGACCTGACTTTGTCGAGTCGCAGGACGCATCAAAGGCGGAACAAGACGGAAGCAGAAGATTAGCACCAACGCCCATACACCTATATGATAAACTCATCTTGCCGTAAATGCTCGATCCCAACTCAGTGTGGTCTATCGAATTCTCACCCTTCCTTTCTGAACTGGTTCTATTGAAGGCGCAATGCCTTACGACTACCTCGCAATGCAGATGTGCAGACACTGGGGTGCTAGACATGGGCAGATTTCACTCGGAGGGCGATGGAGGCGAAAACATTGGGATGAGCTGTTTCTGGAGGAAACCACTGCGCAAGTCGAGGCTTGATTTCAGATTGCCCTTGATCAATATGTATGAAGAGACAGTCCCGTTTTGGCGTGGCTTCGATTTGCATGTGGGCGACTGAAAGACGGAAAATGAAACGAAACTGGCGTGGGCTGTGTCATCCGACAGATTTGACAGGAGCTTAATTGCTTCTTCGGGACCAAACAGCATGTCTGCTTGGTAAAAGGCCCTCTCGAACAACCAGACGCCCCAGAAAGCCCACGAGACACGCAGAGTGTCTGCAAGGGGTGGTCTTGACAGCTTCAGCCAACGTATCGGAGTTGAGAGATACGTGACCCCTTTGCCTGTGGTGCCCATTTACCCTGCGCTACCCACTCCTTCGTCCCCTGGCTCGGAGACTGAGACAGCGAACCATCGTCCATGTTGTAGTGCTAGGACTGGTAGCCCGAACTCAGTTGTCAAGCGGGGACAGGGAGTGCCTGCAGAGAGCCCATGGAGGGTAATGCTCCCTCGGAATGATGTCAGTCGGCGCAAGGGACATGGGTAACCCTGAGGCACAAGCGACGAGGTGAGACTGTCGGACAGAGAGAGTCGACAGGGCAATCAACAGAGTAGCCGCTGTGTCATCTCCAATGCAGCACATGATTCACGGCTGGCAGGCAGCCACTTAGATGTAAAAGCCTCCAGAAAGAAGCAAAAAGACGGACATACTTAAGCTTGGGGGAAGAGTCAAGTGAGACGTCGGTGGGAGGTTTGGTCAACTTAGCGGCTAAACAATGAACCAAGTCTGCGTCAAAGGCCCAGCCTAGAGCGAAACAGGCATATTACACAAGACTAATCACCGGGAATGAGCCGTGATGGAACCGGAGTGCGAGGTTCCGAAAAACCAATGACAAAACATGTACGGAGTAATGACAGTGCGTTTGGTTCCAGAGATGCTTGGCGGTCTGGACAGAAGCTGGGAATTGTCGTGGGCCGGTGAGTGTCCTTGGGGAGAGCCTCTTTCATGCTGTTGATGGAATATTGTAGGAACGTTGAAAAGGCGAGACTGGGAACTCGAGCAATGGTATTCCTCCACGCGAACACAGCGTAGACAGCCAATTTTCATGGGCAACGGCACATGGTGTCAGACACCTTGCCTTTATGTCTCACCAATCATGCCTTATGCTGTCCCGCACCCCTTGTGGTGATAGAATACGGAGAGGGACCAGGCCTCGGCCGGCGCCGGAGGCCGGAGGGTCCTACCAGCGCTGCGCAACCACGTGGATGGCCATTCCAGTCCATCTGTGCTGCGATGCGCTGCTGCTGTAGGCGTACTGTAGCCATGTACTGCAATAAGTCGTCAACATGTTGGACACATGGCGCGCGCGCCGAGGTGAAGCAGACTCGTAGCGGCCGGCTCAACAGGACCTTTGAGTTGCTTGGCGACGGAGTAGAGATGATCGGCAGCAGAGGGCATCTGAAGCCTTGTCAGTGGCGCAAGGCTTCATGGCGATCCCGGGGCTGGAGCTGAGCCAAGGCGCGCCGGCCCATGGTCCCCCACGCGGACGAGATTGTCCCGGGACAGATGGCGAAATGATGCCGTGCAGATTACTGGAGCGGAGCACTGAGCGGAAATGTTGGAGATGTCGGTTTCTGATAAACTCAATCCCATGCGCCGTCGACGGCCACCTTTCTGTTATTCCCACTAGGTAGCCTAGCCACGTAGCCAACGGCAAGCATCCACTGGAAGTGGAAGGGACAACCCACGCCAATCCACAGACAACCGAAACCAAAACTCCGGGTCTCGGTCGTCGACGGCACTCGTGCTTGATGTTGAGGTTGAGACCGCAAGAGCTTGCTTGCCAACTTGCCCACAGCGCCATCATTTCTCACCTGCACCTTCCGTGCTGCAAGGCGCGCACGCGCAACACCTGGGGTGTGCACCATGTAATTTCAGCAAGGCGCCTGTTGCCCAAGCTTTCCTCGCTAACGGGAGCAGGAGTAATCCGTAATCTGTATTAGGTCCTTCATTCAGCCGTTCCTGCCACTGCAGGCCTATGGAGTACCTGCCTCAGACAGGTGTACGAACTGCTCTAGGCACTGCATTACGGAAGTAAGGGAGGGCAGGTGCACCAAACTCCTGCATGCTCCTCTGTATCTAAAGTAGGTACCATGTACAGATTAATATGCGCCCTCCTCTCACGTGAAGGATGATCTTAACCAGGCAGATGCTTTGGTTTGGGTACGTTGCTTCCTCTGTCTGCAGCGCAGGGCAACAAGAGCTTAGGCGAGTAGGTAACCAGACACTTGCCATAATCGCGTTTATCCACCTACAGACTCGAGCTCAAGCAAGCACGGTACCCGAATATCAGAAACAAAGCGAAGCAAGGCGACGCAGAAGCAAAAGCGGAGGGGGCGTATGGACTTGCGGGGTCTTGTTGCCAACAAAAGACCATTTTGCTTCCTTTTGCCGCCTGCTCCCTCCTCACACCCAGCCTATGGCACAGCCTTAGCAAGTATACCGTGTCGCATCACGCACTGCTGCGTATTATGACGTTTCTCGACGTTGACTCTGCCGTGTCGGTGCCGACGGACCTTTCTAAGCAATAGAGTATGGCGATGCAGATACATGGAGGCGGCCGGGGCGCACTATTGACGGCGAGTAACCCTGTTAAGGGAGAATCCCTGCCAAAGGGGGGGCAACCAAGCAGCCTCATACTACATATACTTCTGAAATTTCCACGCAAGCCAATAATTAGCTGATGACAGAACACCCTGACCTGACGGGGCCTGCCCTATGATCGCCAACTACAGTACGTACTCGTGGCCCGAGCGGATGTAAAACGGGAGTTGCGGAGAGGTGGCGCGGAGCATCAACTCAACTCAACTTTGACCCTTGGTCTCACCCGCACCCTCCTCATCTTGGGCCCGTACCTTTGGCGAAAACCTTGACTGGGGGACTGCACCCATCGAAAACAGATGGTACGTACGGGTACGAGCGAGAGAGCCCGCGATGCGTATTGCATGAGTAAGCATGCACCTCCCCCCCTGTAGAACGTGCGAACCTAGTCCATCGCACTTCAATTGTTGGAGCTGGAGCTGAGCTAGAGAAGGGAAAAGCGCCGACGGACCAGTAACGTTGCGCCTCCGTTGCTTTCTGGAGATGCAGCTCACGTGGCGGCGGAAGATCGCGCATGCAGTGCCGCCATCAGACAACTGGGGCAGCGGGTGGTCAGTGGTCAATGGTTGCTCGCCGGGAAGTGATGACTAGCCCAGGATCGTCGAGGCAGCACCTGGCTGGCCGGGATGGGATGCAGGGCAAGGGGTTGGTTTGATGCTGGCGCATCGAAGCCTGTACGTAGTCCTAGATGAGGTATCTGTACTCCGTGGGTATACGTTACATCGTACGCTCACCGAGAACTGAGGAATCCAATGTAGGTGAGGTAGGTAGGTACCTAGGTAGGTACCTTGGGCAATCTCGGCCATAGGCATATTGGCTACCTACCTACAGGTACCTAGGTAGGTAGGTAGGTAGGCAGATATTATGCGGTGCTGGCTCTCACGGCAAGGCAAGGCAAGCAAACAAGCAAGCAAGCAAGTAAGCAAGCAAGCAACGAAAGCAAGCATAGACAGGCTGGCGATAGCATATGGAAGCTGTCGATGCCCCCATCTCGCGCGCGTTGGCGCGTACAAGCAAGCAGCTCCGCCGCTTCGGCTGATCAACATCAAATTGGGGGAATCCAGCGGGAGCGCCCAAACGTGCAAATCAACAGGGCTGAGAGAGAACGGCCGAGTCAAGTCCTACAGCACATGTACCACAACATGCATGTATCAGAGGGAGATGGAGATGGGCAAGCGGGATTCAATTGAGCCTGTGAGCATCGTGGAGCGGGATTACCCCGGCCGCCTTAGTAGCTTGGACGCAAGCACTCGGGTTCCATGGCCTCTCGTTAGCTCTACGGTAATTCATGTACAGTAGTTTATCGGCTGTGATCCGTCAAACCCCGACTGAGTGTACTCTGTAGTATGTGCGAGTGCCATCGTGCGGTTGTTTGCCCCGGCTTGCTTGTCGGATACCTATCCGCCGCCGGTCTCCATCACATCACCCCTTACTATTATTCATAGTGCCTTACTGCCCAGGTATGGCGGTCGGTCCTTTGGTTTTGAGTTCCGCTAACGAGCCATCCTTGCCATTCAGTCCATCCCAGAGGGCTGGATATGCATTACTGCCTTGTCACCACTATCACATCTTGGCACTGACACTGACACTGACAACTGCCTGGAGAGGGCACTGTACTCCGTGCTACTTGCACACATCTCGTACAGCGTGCACAAGCAGAGCTAGTAAAGCATGGCTCGCCAAAGACGATTTGGGGGGGAGGGGGGGGGAGCAACCCAAAAGAGCGCGATACGGCACCTTGCCCATTCAGACCGTAGCGGCCACAGTCACCCAAAGGAATTCCTGCCGGGGCGTCCTCTTTGAATGGAATCCTTGGGAGGCCACAGCCATGCTTTGTGCCACGGGGCCTGGGGCCTCGGCCGTCGCACAGGCGCCTAAGCTGGACCACAGCCGTCTGCAGATGCCCCCTAAGCAAGGCTCTCCTTCGGAGCGTACAGAACCGCAATTGTTACCCTTAGACTGTCGCGTGCTACGCGCTGCTGAGGGGTTATCCATCCTCTGCAGACGGCAGCACTCGGCTGTGTAGTGTAGGCGGGCAAAGATGGACGCGACCTGGCCAGGACTTGTTCTCTCTAGGTATGCATCTGTGCCTTGCTGTGTTGTAGTACAGTACCCTGCTTCCCTCTGCTGTGCGCATCTTGTGGCGGAGGTGCCCTGTGTGTATCAAAGTGTACTGTATGTACAGCATCCTGCACTAGATTTCCCCCACGTGCTGCTGGCTCCAGGACCTAGCTCGAGTAGACAATGAGCGGGATCAAGGTTTTGGGGCGCGCAAATCCCGTGAGAGAATTGAGAATTGGGTGGTGAGTTGGGGGCGTGAGGACAACAAAGGGAGTGTTTTCGGCCGGGACAGAACTCGACGTGCCTCAAAGGAGCAGTAGTGTCCACCCAAAGTCGGGGTATTGAGTCGTGTCGAGATACTTCGACACATGGGACAGGACCATGTGGGGGCAACTTGGGCCAGCTGTACCCAGTACGGTCCGGGGCCACCTAGAAGCCGCGTTTCAGCGTTGCATGCTGTGGTATGCACAGCCTACAGCCGCCCATGGCTCCCCTGGCTTGCAGGGCTTGACTCGAGTCTCCGGTACGGGCGGGCTGGGTAGATGCAGGAATTGTTTCTGGCGCTCGTAGTAGTCGCCCAGGGCGCCCCGATACCTGTGGCTGCCATGCACGGGCCAGCCACCCAACAGCCAGCATCAACTGCCGGTGGGCACTCAGCCGTCTGTGTAAAGCACCACCTGTCTTGCCGTCGAGTTCCCCAGCAGTCGAAGCGTAGCAGCACATTCCTGAGCAAGCCTCGATTATTGCCCATTCCTCGCGGGCCCTTCTGCCGCTTCTTCAAGGAGCATCGCCTCAACTCGCCCAGATTCCGACTATCTGGGTGCCTCGCTGCCACATGGAGCTTATGTACTTTGGTGCCAAAGGGAGAACAGACAAAGACCGTGCCTTACTGCATTTAGCTTTCTGCCCAGGGTCCCTGTCGCCACTACGGTAGGTACCTAGCCACGCCAATGGACAGCCACGTACAGTACTGCAGAGCGCGCACAGACAGACCGACAGACAGACAGCACGCCCACGTACATTAGGTATCTCAGGTACTCTACCTTACTCTACCCGTGCGCTGAGTGGCGTTGCATGTACCGCAGGGTGAGCCTCAGCGGCGGAGGACACATGTCACTGGTACAAGGTACTGTGTACGTACCTCGCTCGCTCGTGCCCTACCTAGGGCGGGAGAGCGCAAGTGATGCAGCGGGTAGCAACCGCCTCGCGCTGCCTCTCGATTGCATCTTAGTTTCTCAGGCGGCCAAAGGAGCGACCTCCATACCAGGTGGTAGTAGCAGTATTAGTTCGCTTGTTCGCTCGTTCGCTCGTTCGCTCGTTCGTTCGCTCGCTCGCTCGCCTCTCTTCCCTACGAAATCCCCGTGCTGCCCCAGTTCCCCCCCCGTTTCCCGTTTCCCGTCCCCCCGGTTCTCCCGCTCTAACCCAACCTGCCTGACTCTTTTCGCACCTTCCCTATGGCATTAGCTGCCCGTGCTGCCCAGCTGCCCTCTCGTTCCTTCTCGCTCCTGCTCCTGCTCCTGCCCTGTCCACGCAAGTGCCCCGTCTAGCGACCCACCTGCACCCTCCTGGTTCATCCGTTCACCCTACCCTCCTTCCTACATTACCTTCCTACCTTACTTCTTCTTAAGTATACTCGCACCCTCGCAGTCCTCCTCCCACTTTCGAACCTGGCCTGCGTTTTCCCTTTTCAACCAGTGGTCCCGTCCGAACCACCTCCATTCCCCTTCCTGTTGCAACGACGCTTCATCCTACCGCCGCCGCCGCCCTTGCAAGCATTCATCGCCCCTGCCAGGGCTTCATCTGCCTCGTCGCGATTCCACCAGCTCATCGCTTCTCTCCCTCTCTCCCGACCCGCTTCTCGCTCCTCTCGTCGTCTTCCTACAGGCCTGGTGTACGAGCAAATTCGCCATAGTAGGGGAAAGCTGCCAAATTCCCCGACGAACACGGTAGCCAGCCCTGCTTTGGAAGACCCCACGATCATTTCTCGATCCTAGCGCCCTCAACAACCACGCGACTTTTCTGCCTCCTCTTCCGGCCATCTCCGCCTACGACCTTACATCGCCACTGAAACGCTCAGAGCCGTCGCATGCCATGTCAACCATGGACACTCATTCACAGGCGCATCAACCCGCTACCAAAACGGCTGGTCTCAATAACATTCTCAATATCGACGATCGTACACCGACTTCCAACCCTCCTCCTCATCTCCGTGATTCAGGGTTTTACTCCAACGCTGACGCCTCCAGTAAGCGTATGCCTTTCACTCACTCTGCCTTCAATCGGTGCACTGTTGCTGACTTGTACACAATAGACACATCTGCTGCCTCGTTCAATGCAAACGGCCTGAGTCCTAGCGGTTCTGGATATCAATCTTCATCGCAAGACAAGACACCATCGCCAGTTGCCGCCAACATGGTCCCCCAAGCGCTTATTTCACCTTCTGCCAGCAACATGAGCGTCGCCGCCATGGTATCGCCAACAGCGTCGGGAAACAACGTCGACCACCGACGAACTGACCGACCGACATCACTCGAATCCAACCCAAATGGTGCCACGTTGGGTGAAGGATTGGCGCCAGGGTATCCAGCAGCTCGACGAGAGAGCGTCGACAGCAGAATTAACCAAGGCTTCAGCGACCTGCGACTAGGTTCCCCATATGCGAGCAACAACCACTCGACCGTCTCTATTACAAACACCCTCCACACACAGAGAAACCCCCGCGCGGGTTTAGAAAATCTCTCTGTTCACCGTATATCAAACGGTTATCAACCCAATGCGGAACGGAACCCAGAGACCAAGACAGTCAGGACTGCGCCCGCGATTACCGGTCCTGCCACCAGCCATATCGCTCGCGCAGCCGAGCCTACCAAGGGTCAGGCTTGGGCGTTTCCCGAAGAGGAAATCCAGCGCGTAAGCGTTGTCCCTCATTACGATGAATCGCGACGCAGCAGCATTACCGAGTCGGTTGCAAGCAGTCAATTTACCACCGAGTCTCGGCTACCTCCTGGTCAGCGAAGGTTGATGGAGGAAGGCGAGTACCATCAGCGCATGTCGAATGCTTCCGAGTTCCCCCCAGTCCACCACCACACAATGCAGCACAAGCAGCTGAGCGATCTTCAGATTGCAGAGGGTCTCGGCCCGACGGGGTCTCAACCTTATAGCCGAACCCCTGAGCTCAGAGTCAGTCATAAACTAGCCGAGCGCAAGCGAAGGACCGAGATGAAGGAATTGTTTGACCAACTACGCGACTTGATGCCCCAAGAGCGTGGCTCAAAGGCTTCAAAGTGGGAGATTTTAACCAAAGGTAAGCCGCCATGACTTGTCGTGTACTGCCTCTCTAACACCAGCCAGCCATTGCCGAACACCAGCGACAATCTGAGCATCTTCGTATGCTGCAGGCGCATTACAATACTGCGGCTGCGGAAAATGACATGCTTCGCCGAGAGCTCCAAGGCTTACGAATGGAGAGCGCCCAGCTTCGGGGTGAACTCAGCTCGTCTTCAAACCACGCCCCGCCTCCTCAGCCCCCGGCTGCTCAGTCAGCGCCTTATCCTTCCGATCCATATGCAAACTCAAGCCGAACGGAGCTACCCCCCATCCGCTCCATCAGCAACAGCATCGCCAACGGGCCAGACTCCATGACTGGCGTGCAGTACGAAACGCCTCGTGCCAACGGGTACCGTCGTGAGGGGTACTGATTGCTACTCGACCCCGCCTAGCTTGGCGAAGTGCATGGTTTTTCTTTGTCATCTATCCATACTTACGACTTCACGACGGGGATAAGAAGTTATGAGACTTTCGGCATCATCGAATACCGCGATAATCGGCGATACCCTCCCCGTATCAAACACAGCCACCGATAGCAGCAGCGCCCCCGCGACTCTGAAGTCTTGCTGTCTGATCGAATGGCCACTTCCACATTTTCTTTATTGGCCTCCTGGCAGCCATAGCCAAGGCCACTGTATCAATACGGCAATGAGACCGTACTGTTTTATTCTATGCTGGGGGTATTAATCTGTATCTTTCTGTTCTTCACTTCTTCCTCAGAATCAAAGACGGCCATGACTAGTTTTGATTCAAGGCTTGTCTTGAATTATTGAGACGGGATTAATCGCATCGCGGGAGACTGGGAAAGCATACGAGCCCATCTTCTCTGGCAACTTGCATTATACGAGAGTTGTTTTCGTGAGATGTGGTCGCGGAAAGGGGACAAGACGGGCGGCGCGAGAAGGTGTTGGTTGACAAAGGTATATACCCATTTTCTAAAAGGGAGAGGGGCATCAAAAGGACAGAGGATCATGGCCATGGGCACAATTGGATGGGATGGATGAGATGTGGAGGAAGCGAGGTACATGTCAAGTAGTTGCTTGTTCCTCTTGGACGGCAGACGAGCACATGTGAGGTGATGGGAATAGCGTGTGATTCAACCACTGTTACTGTGGGCTTGCCCTGTATGCGATGTGCCTTGTCTTGTATGCGTTGGATTGATGTGTGCATGGTATCTGACTGGCCTGCTGGGCGACTGTTCAATCGATGAGATGAGAGGTAGGCAGCATGTTGGACATGTTGGATTGTCCAATTAGGTGAACAGTTGCCGTGTTCAGCTACTTAGATGAACTTGATGAGGGGACATGACGGGATGGTATTTCAGTAGGCCGGACTTCCTATTGGGGTCAAGGACCGGCGCAACAGACGCTCCGTCTCCGCAGGCGCTCCACGGGAGAATCCCGAAGGCGCTGGGCCGGGAGACCGGCGAGGGAACGCGGCGGAGGAGGAGGAGGAGGTTGTGGAGTAGCAAAGGTGCGGAGTTGCGGAGTTGCGGACTTGGTCGGAGGGAAGTCAGGCGTGGCCGGCAGCGAGTTGGACTCGGCAGATAAGCCTTGCGTCCCACTTCACCACTTATCAACGTAGCTCTTCCACCCACCCACCCACTTACTTAGTCTCTACTACAGATTGCACCGCAAGCAAGGTCTCAAGCATGTCCGCTTGATACCCCGGCCTCCTGTTCACTAGACTGGGTATGATTGGAGGCGCCTTTATATTCGCATATACAGTTACCTTCCCTCGTACAAGTCCTGGTCTCATCCAGCTGTGATTGGTAATCACCACCACCACCACCCCCATCGCCAGCATCGCAAACCCGCCCGTCGCTCGTCGTTGAAATGGATTCCTACAGCCCTCTGGCCATGAGAAAACTGGACCGCGCTGCAGCTTCACGTCAGAAGAGCTGCAACACCTGCGTCCGGGGCAAGCGGAAGTGCGACAAGCGGACTCCACGGTGCACGCGGTGCGCCGTCAAGGATCTCGAGTGTGTGTATCAGCGGACGCCGCCTGGATCGAGCCCTCAGGAGGAGGAAGAGTCGAGCGCGCCTGGGATGTCCGACTTTGGCATGGGATTTGACATGGAAAACTTGACGACGGCCAACACGACTCCCGACACTCTGCCACAACTAGAGTCGAATCTCGACTTCAACGTGTTTGACCTCATGTCGCAACAACCGGCGGGATCAGAATGGTGGAACATGCCGCCCGACCTTGGCACCAACAAGATGGACGTTGGACCTGTACCGGCAGCACCGCCGATACCGCTACGCGACATGTCTCTCGTCACTGACCTTGGGAAGTGTGCCACCATCAACCCGCTCGATGTGCATGATCCGCGTACTCGTGTCGGCTTCGTCGTCGAGTACTTTACGCACATGTGGCGCGTCTTTGCCCAGACGCGCACGCTGTCCTATGTGCACCCGCGTCTCTACGGCTCCAGTCTTCCGCGCCCGATGCTGTCGGCCTTTGCCGCCGTATCCGCCTACTCTAATCGCACGCCACAGAACAAGGCCTGGGTGTACAAGCTCGTGGCCGACATGGTGCGTGAGGTGCATACGGAGGGCGAACAGGCCACCACAACCTTGGAGAAGCTGGCCCGCGTGCAGGCTCTCATTGTCCTCGACACGATCCGCGTCTTTGATGGTGACCTGGCTCTGCGCGCCGCCTCGGAGCGCGAGACCATACAACTGATCGGGTGGGCCGCTGAGCTGGCCAAAATATGCAGCGATTTGGAAGGTGATGTGCCGGTCGAGACGTTGATGTCCAAAGAACGGCCGCCGAAGACGTGGGAGGTGCGTGTTCGCTGGTGCCCGAGCCCGATCAGGGTGATTCTCTGAGATGCATACTGACTATATCCTATTCAGAGCTGGGTGGTGCTGGAGAGTACACGGCGAACACTTATGACGGCTTTTTCTTTCGTCTGCATGTCGGCCATTCTCAAGTCAAACGAGCGTGCGTACCATGTTGTCTTGAGAGCACATTGACCTTTTTCACGCCGGCTGACATTTTGCGCAGCTCCCAAGGATATCTTCTGCAACTACCACTTTACGACCTCGAGACACCTTTGGAACGCAGACTCGCCGATGGCCTTCTTCCAGGCGTGGCGTGAGAAACCTCAATTCTGCGTGAAAAACATGGACTTCAAGGAACTCTGGATGCGTGCACAGCCTGAGGATGTGGACGATTTTACCCAGCTCATGATGACGGCGTGAGTGGCTAATCCTTCAAATGGCACACACCCCCTTTAATCCACGTAAAGGTATATTGACTTTTGTGGATGCTCTAGCCAAGTTGGACCTGACATGATGGATCTGTTCATGGCAGGACGTGCAGATTATGTGAGTGCAACCTGAGGTCTAGTCTCCATGCCAAGGAGACAAGACTCGTCAAGCTGCATGTATAACAAGTGGCGTCTGCTTCGACATCGGTCGAGGTTGGGTTATTGCTTTCGCACACAGCAAACCTCGAACGTTGATGCCATGCACGTTGGGACTCTTATCCACCCAAACTCGACATGTGCAGTCATTGTCAAACGATGCCAACCTTTCTCTAGACCGGCTCCCACAAGGTTGCCTGCTTCACAGTGTTGCTTTACTTGTGCGTACCACAGAAACCTTTCTGAAGGCTCTCAGCCTTGTTGGAAATTGGACACGGTTCTCCGTTTAGTCACCAGTCATCCCTCGTATATGAGGACGCCCACCTTTTCGCTGCTTGTCCCTTGACTTTTCGAACGCCAGACATGAAAATCGTCGCTTCATGACTCAACTACCGTACCACCAGATACCATCCAATCTGCCTATACCTACACAGGACGACATGTCTCACCACATGGTTCCGGAGTTGAGGCCCAGGGTCGATTCTCCCAAGGTCGTTTCACCCACGCCCATTCTGCCCAAACGTCTCGAGTCAGTCCTGGTCCATCCCATGTCTGCTTTTCCGTCTCGTTGGCTGACATCACCATATGTAGCAACAAATATGCTCTCCAGCGCTTCCGGGCCTATCTTGGCCGGGACCACACAGACAAGATTGGTGTCTACCAGCGTGTACGCATCTACGATACCGCGAGCACCGTGGGCGTTCTCCTTTGTCTTGCGGTATTCCTATGCCAT
This sequence comes from Pseudonectria foliicola, assembly GCA_003693505.1. NCBI lineage: Eukaryota > Fungi > Ascomycota > Sordariomycetes > Hypocreales > Nectriaceae > Pseudonectria > Pseudonectria foliicola. Next base: position 404,829 of record QUZD01000077.1, on the reverse strand, counting down.
CTCTACCAGGTACTCTACGGAGCCGACGAGTTGGGCGAGTTCGCGCTGGTGCTGCTCAAGGGCCTCATCGTACTAGGGCTACTGCTGCGGCTGAAGCGCGTGTCCCTGGATCTGTCGATGCTGCGGTGGCAGATTGTGCGGTATGAGAACATGATCTGGGAGTCTACTGATGGATATGAGGAGGAAGCCGTGAGACAATTGGCAGGTCAGGTTCTGGAGCAGTACTCCGAGGTCTTGTGAAGTAATCCCACGACTTGCTTCATCTGTTGGTTTCGCGATTCTGTTTTGAATCGTATGTTGGATACACGTGCTTTTATAACGACGTATTACAGTAACGCAACAATGGCAGGCACTAGCTGAACCAATGCTGGCAATTATATCTCTTCCGCTACCCTCCACACTAGCCTCTCGCCACTCACATCCTTCCGGCGAAGAATGTCAAGTGCCATCTGTGCCCTTTCAACCATCGTCTTGCCCTCTACAACCCGCTGCCGATTAGGCGTGACCGAGCCCTCTTGTAAGAGAGCCGGAATGATTTCGGGCTGGAGTTTCTCCTTGTAAAACTCGTTCTTTCGCACCGTTAGCATGGCCTGTCCATGGCGCTGAATGCTCAGCCGACTTACCTCTAGGTAGAAATGTGTTCGCACCCCGAGAGTTGTGACTCCGTCGGCCCATTGTCCAACAAGGCATTTGGAAACATCCATCTCGTACTTGGGCTCGCTTTCTTCGGTGGCATCTTTGAGGATGACTGGGAGCATGATGGCCACCCTGGAGCCTCGCTGGGCAATCTTGGAAAGTGGCCGAAGAGTTCCATCCAGTGAGCCGATGCAGTCAAGGACGAAGGGTATCTGGGGACCGGACCTGCCTCCAGGGGTCTTGGTTGCGGCTAGAATATTCTCGACGACGTCGTCAGCGCGGTAGTCGAAACACCGAGAGGCCCCCAGGGTTTGGAGATGGTCGTGATGCCGGCTGCTACCCACGGCGATGATGTTCCTATACCGCCAGTGCCGGAGTACCTGCAGAGCAAAGGTGCCGACGCTGCTGGCGGCGCCCCAGACGAGGATCGGGGCGTCGGCGTGAGTTGGTGTCCAGTCTTCAGGCAGCGGCCACGGCAGCTCGAGCTCGAGGTCCTTTGTGGCGCAATGGAAGACGGTGACGAGGTTGACAGGCACGGTGACGGCGGCCGAGAGCGAGATTGCGTCGGGCACCTTGGACACGAGGTACGCAGGCACGGTGATGAACTCTTGGTGGTTGGCCTCCTGGCCGCCGTGGAAGGCAAAGGCCATGACGCGGTCCCCGACGGCCAGGCCCTCAAGACAGCCTCCCGAGCCGACGGCTGCGACGATGCCGGCCGCCCCGCCGCTGCCCTGCTGGGCCGGGTAGGACTGGATGAGGAGGCCGCCGTCGGCGCGGTGGAGGTCGAGCGGCGTCGAGGCGGTCCACAGGACGCGGATGACGACTTGGCCGGGCGAAGGAGGGAAGACGGGGACGGAGATTTCGGTCAGCGGTTGGCGTTTCCCAGGGGTGACGATTGCCTTTTGACTGGAGGGAAGGCAAATAGCCATGATGCCTTGGTGGTGGTTTGACGACGACGACGACGACGACGACGACGACGATGATGATGATGGTTTCCAAGCTCGCACGGAAGCACTGGGGAGTACACAGCGCGCTATCCTGTCCAGTCTACTTGTTCTTACCCCTCTTAGTGCTGGTTTCACGGGAGGCAGAGGTTTATACTCACTACAGACGGTGATGAGGCCATGTTCTCGTACTCTTGTAAGTTGTTTGGTCCTGTAAGCAGCCACGGCGGTGTCACGGCCCATTTGTCATCCTGGGAACCACGTTCCCAATTAATCAGCCTCTGCTTATGGGAGCCAGTCCTGTTTGGTCAATCTCACGTTTGTAGCCTCGGTGGTGAGATGATTGATTGGTTCCATGATGTTAGGCTAGGGTTTGGAATGATGAGCCGTCTGCTTGAAGCTTGTCGCTGTTGAGTGAACAAGGTGACCTTCTGGAAACAACAGCCATGAAGGTGTGGAGATGTAGGAATATGCTGTGTGAGACATGTACATGGAGCATAGGCAGATGACAATCAAGGACTCAAATTCAGTATCCACGGCTTCATACACCGCCGCCGACCTGGCCTAGCAGGACCTCCTATTCCACTTGGTGGTTGCTTTACCCTTAGACCGTTGTTGCGCCCATGAGAACCGTGCCCGCCGGCCCAACGTTGACATATTTATCCGTCGGCCTCCCGTCCTTGGCGTCTTGTCGCGCCGTTGGAGGCTGGCCAAGATCGGCAACAACGTCACGCATCCGCTGTCGAATGCCGCGCCGTGCAGCTTTGGCCTGCGCTCCGGGCTCTCCCTTGGCGATGGAACACAACGTCGTCGTGTCAGATAGAGTTGATGCGGCGTCTGACGAGTCCATGGTGGCCTGGTCAAGACTAGATGCAGTCGGCCGTGAAGAGTGGGATATGGTGAATATGACGGATCGAATCGACGCAGTTACCCAGCAGATGCTCAAAGAGGAGGACAAGATGAAGAATGATGGGTGTGGTGAGAGCGATGAGAGCGATGAGAGGGGGACGAATGGGCTTTGAGGGGGAATGCGATAGTGACGGACAACTGCTAGTATCACTAAGATGGAGGGCCAGACTTGCGCCTCATTCGGCAATGGAAAGCGCCACATGCCTTGATTTCCCTTGGGACCATGTTATTGCGGCATGTTCCGCCTGACATTGAATGTGCAAGGGCAATCGTGTAGTATACAAGCAGCTTCATCTCATGCATTGCACAATCCTTACAAACTCGATCCCGATCATCTTGTTGATGAGTAATGGGTACTGATGGCCCTGCCGTGGTGGTTCTGGCACAGAGCGAGTGAGAGAGTATGATTTACCATCCATTCATATTCATGTTGGTTGAGCATCGCGTGCGTTCTCGAAGCCGAGTCGGAAATAAACCTCCCATTAACCAGGCAAAAGCAATGCCGACTGCCAATACCCAGCTGCGATGCCAGTAGGTCCGCCGATAGTCGCATCCCTTGTCCCAACACCTGGCTTTTCTATCCGTCCTTTCAAACGCCAAACTCCAGTCATCGAGCCAACCCCGTGCCGTTGGTCCTGGCCGTAGCCGTGCTAACCCGATCCGATTCCTGGCCCTTTTGCGAATCCTCGTTCGCGCGCCCAGGGTAATGAAGTACATGTATGAGAATGACAATCCACCCGTACGAGTCGAGGTGTTTACTCCTTGCGCCCGGAATTCAGCACCATGTCCACGCGCTTGTTGCCAAGAGAAACAATCTTCTTGACCAGGTTGTTGTGATTGTCCATCTCGGTGATGTCGTCGGCGCCGCCGATGCTCACCCCGTTGATGAGAATATTGGGGACAGTCCGGCGCCCCGTCTTCTCAAGTAGGCGATCCTGCAGAACCTGGCCCAGCGGGTGGTTGTCGAGCTCCACCACATACGGCTCAGGGGTGATCATGTATTTGTGCAGGAGTAGCTCCTTGGCACGCTTGGAGAAGGGGCAGTACGACTTGGAGAAGATGACGACTAAAAACCGTGTCAGCAGGTGAGCCCAGGAGGAAATAGAGCCGACATGTGTCGCGAAACAAGTCACGTACCTGGGGACTTTTTGAGAATGGACCCGAGCTCATTTAGAGCATCGCGCTCTTCTTTCGAAGGCGGCTGCTTCTGTTCCTCGGTCGCATCGACCTTGGCAGCACCATTCTTGCTCTCAACTTTCTTGTCCCCAACCTTGGCGGCGGCAGCATCCTTGCCGGCGTCCTTGGCCGCGGCCTTCTTCCCGTCGATCTTGACACCATCCTTGAGCTGGCCCTCGGCGGAGCTCCCGACGCCAATGACGGCGCGGGGAGGATCCGGTCGCAGGCCGCCCTTCTCGTTGGCCTTGTCCTTGGCCTCCTGCTCGGCGGCCTTGAGGCGCTGCTGCATCTTCTGGGCGAGCTTCTTGTCGTCATCGTCGACGTCGCCGTCGGCGTCCCGGTCGGTCGAGATGTGGCCGGGCTTCTGGGCGCCCGCGCCCTCCATGGCGTTCTTGGTCTTGTGGTAGAAGTCGTGGGCAGCGGTGCCGGACACGTCGCTGGGGCCGAAGCTCGATGTGTAGAAGAGGACGAAGACAAAGGTCAGGACGGCCGCCAGCATCAGCAGGCGCACCCGGCGTGGGGACGGCATCGTGGGCTGGCTGATTGATTGATGTCGCCAACGTGGTGGTGAATGTGGTGGTGAACGTGGTGGTGAACGTGGTGGTGACAGTGAGGGGACGAGGTGATGGATGGCAACGATGATCTGGCGACGGGGTGCGATGGGAGACCTGTTGTGTGTCTTCGCTACGTGCACCTTTTTGCAGCGAGCAGTGCCGGCGCAGACCTCGGTGCAGGAGATTGCGATGGAGCTGGGGACTGGAGGCTGTTGGAGAGAGAGACGGGATCGTAGCTCTCGGACCCGTGTCCCTCGCTCTAGGCTGGTGGATACAGGCAGGCTAATAAAAGCAACATGCTGTCGATGGAGCTCCGTGCCCGCCATACTGTCCTCATACTGTGATTTCCAAATGCGTCCTGGCTTCTCCGTAGTGACAGTAATTCTCCGTAGCATTCCATCTCATCAATGTTTCCGTCCGGCGTCGAACGCGGATGGATGGATGGATTCATGCTTCATACCACCTTGTTTTTTCGAACCCTCGTTCATTCCCCGAGTCTTTTTATTGAAACTTGTTGATTCATATGTATCTAACTAGACAGCTATATGGGCTTTGGTCTTCCCGTAGTAACGGGCGATCCATTAATATTATATGTTACTGAGAGCCTCTGCCCTCCGCTTCAAGTACACATAAACCGCTAAACAACGCGAGGCGTCCTGCTTAAGAACAAAAAACATGCAAGAAGATGCAGCATTCGTGCCTCTCCTAGAAGAACTGGTCTGTAGCCTTGGAGTTAGTGCAAGCTGCTGACGTTTTGATACTGTGCGGTCTTACCGGGTCCTCATTCCCATCACCAAGCGACATTGGATCCCATCCTTCATGCTCAAGCCTTTATGCCGTCAACAAATCGTTGTAGGTTTATCCCCAGCGAGGGCCCGTCGCCAACGTCCACTGCACCAGTCGAAATCACAGGCATAGGTCCTGACGCGATTTCTGAGTCTCGCTTATCTATGTGCTTGTGCGGGACATCCAAGGATTGGTGACGGTGGTAGGCACTATGGTGGTGATGGTGGTGGTGATGATGATGTTGGCGGTAAGATGTCGGAGCAGCATCCAGTACGGTGGCCCAAAGGCAGAAGATGAAGAGCATCATGAAACCAAAGTAGAACATTTTGAAGAGGATTCGTGGGAGATTGAGGTTGAGAGCTATGTTTGGAACTAACGCCTCTGGAATTGTTGTTTGATGATGTCCCAGTATCTGGGGCCGACTTTGCTTATATGCTCGTGGGTACCAACCACGCCCTCGAATGGAAATGACGCTCGAGAGCCGTTTCCAGGTTTCTAGACCCCTTCTCCGGGTTTCCTACTTCAGTCATACCCTTGGCCTAAGTTATGGGAGTTGGAACTGCCCTGAAACAGGGTGCAATCAAGTGCAACCAAGTGCAACCAAGTGCGGATGGATGATGGGCGGCGACGAAACCGTCTTCCCAGCCCCGCCAGCTTATGCGCCTAGAGCCGCGAACCATCATTGCACGTCACGCACCACTAACCGTGTGCGTGTGATGCTCAGCCCAGATCACCGCAAAGCGCTTAGGTAGGAAGTGGATTTGCACGAGGATTAACATACTGATGTCAGTTGCCTCGATATTCCCGTCGCTTCTGAGAGCATCGTTGTTGCTCAATTGCTAGGGCAGGTCGGGCGTGGGGTCTCTGAGACATTGGCAATAGTGATTCCCACTTGTCGCCAGTCGACCGCCAACTATTGTTGGAGATGAACGCAGTTGATTCAGCGCCTAGGGAATAAGTAGTGCCCTGCTATAAAGAAACATCCCTTTGTGAATCGATTGGTGAAACAGCCCTCCGAGGTGTAGCGCTACAACGCAGCATTCTCGATACTTGTTGATGACAGCACAGGGATGCTGTGAAGGACGATAAGACCATCGGACGGGGTATTTTGGCTGGTGAGAACAAGTTTGGCTATTATGTCTGCTCAACTAAACAAACCATCTTTACAAGCCGGCCGGTATGCCGTTGAGCTTTCTCACTGTCAGTGCTGAGTGAGTGAGTGAGTGAGTGAGTGAGTAAGTGAGTTGAGTGTGAAAATGGATGGTGTGGGTTCCTTGCTGGCGCAACCAAGCCAATGGGAGGGCGACAAAACTCAACAACGGCGCTGAGTACCTAGGTAGGTACCTACCGTAGGCAAGGTACCTACCCACCGAACAGAGTGGCTCGTGTGCAAGTTGCCAAGTTGCCAAGTTGCAATTCTAGCGACTTCGACTGAGAATCCCTGGGTCATGAGGTGGCCTTTTGGCAGAGCTTGACTCATAACCACTTCTACTCCTTCCAATATTTGTAGCACGATTCCGTTCAAATCGCCTCCTTTTTTTCTCCTACACTACCTCCTACATACAAATAATTCTTCTCCTTCATCTTCATTTACTCCATCCCATCCTGCCCTTTCCCCTTGGCCGTTGGCAAACTTTGGCCCCTCGCCCTCCTGATTCGGCGACGCCCTGCTAGAGTCTAAGACATCGTATCGCCCATCAGCCCACCCCTTGGCCTCGGGTGCGGAAATACCACGTTTCCACTGTTAGACTGTTAGAGACGGGATAAGGGGGCGCAACTCGCCGTTTGCAGCCAAACATGGCCTCTCCGAGAACAAAGTCGCTGCCGCTCTTCCTCGCCATGCTCTTTGCGCTGCTTGTTTGCATCGTCTCGGCGTCAGCCGCTGGCGGCGCACCATCGCCCAAGCCTAGTCTCATCTGTCACACGTCCAACCCGGAGGAATGCTACCCGCGCGTCTTCCAGCCGACGGACGAGTTCCAGACCATCCATGATGACCAGGAGCTGCCCAAGGGACTCCACGTCCGCCTCAACATCTGGACCGGCAAGAAGGAGGCCAAGATCAATGTCCCCGACGAGACCAACCCTTCCCTCGAGGGTCTGCCCGTCGACAAGGGTGTCATGGTTGTAGAACCCGAGCAGCCTGAGGAGCCTGAAACTCCTCAGATCCCAAAGGGCGCCCCCGAGTACGAGAACGTCGGCAAGATCAAGGAGCCGGAGAACAAGGGCAGCGGCGAGGCGCAAAGGTTTGCCCAAGCCGCCAAGATGTTGAAGAGCGGCTCCAGTGACGATGACGAGGCGTTTGACAGTGCCCTCGAGGGCATGGAGGAGCTTTCTCACGACATCTACTACGGCCTCAAGATCACCGAGGACCCAGCAGTCCTAAAAGCCCTCCTCTGCATGATGGATATCCCCGATCTCACCGCGAGAGAGAACGCAACACCGAGGGATGAGCAGGCAGCGACCATTCTTGCGGGCGCGTTGCAAAACAACCCGACCGCGCTCAAGGAGGTGACGAAGGAGTGGTCCAACCTGATGGCTGCTGAGTGCCCAAGAGACGGAAAGCCGCTGGTTGACGGCTTCTACTCGACCTTTGTCCCTTCCAACACCCCTGCAGGCGCCAACGAAAAGGTGGCCGCAGCCAAGGCCAAGGCCAGAGTCTCGGCCATCAACGGCCTGCTCAAGAGCGACACCATCCGCGCCGACTTCCTCCAGCGCGACGGCATGCGGGGGCTGCTCGAGGTGCTGATCCCCCAGGGCAAGGAGTGGGCCACCGCCCAGCGCAAGGTCGGGCAGCTGGTCGTCGACACGTTCCTCGACGAGGACATGGGCGCCTCGCTGGGCGAGTGGCCTCGGGCGGCCAAGGCTGGGGATGCGCAGTGTGCGGCGGCGGGGACGCAGGCGCAGACGGACGAGGGCTGCTGGGACTATCATGTGGAGGCGATTGCCAGGGCAAACAAGCGCGGCAGCTCACATTGGAGCAAGGACCTGCTTGACCGACTGACGGCGCTGAGGAACAAGGGCGACATTCCGGCCAAGCATGTTGAACTATAGACGTGGGTTTGGGGTTGGGTTTGCTTGCGGCGCAACATGTACTATCAGGGCGTTTTGGATAATACCTCTCTAGATTAGAGCTGATTGGCTCCTTGAACCATGACCGACTACGTGATTGACGCATGCCATGGCGACTAGTTTGCAAGTCGGAGTGTCTTGGCTTGTAGGAATAAGAAGCGCTGATGTTGATAAAGTTGATGCTCCGGTTTCTCCACCAGGGCGGGCGCAATGTAGTTTGCAGGCAGCTCTGCCAAGAATTTCAACCACCATCCACCACTGTAACACCGCCATCCAACAGCAGCACCTGGATGCTCACATCGGCACTAGGAAATCAACATTGCAGTAACGCTGGCAAACTTCATCAACGTTACCGACTGGCCTGGTCTGGATTGAACAAGAGGCAATGCCCTCACCAGCGAGCATGCCGGGCATTGAAATCCGGCCACACCCCACCAAAGGCCGCGCCCTCTACGCAACCCAGGCCTTTTCTCCCGGCGCTACAGTATTTCCCTTTACGCCTCTCCTGCTCCTCCCCACGCTCTCTCGCGCCCTGTCCGTCTGCTCGTACTGCCTTCGCCCGGGCACGCCACGTGCGTGCTCACGATGCCACGCAGCAGCCTACTGCGACGCGGCCTGCCAGGGCGCCGCCTGGAAGGACGTCCACTCCAAGGAGTGCCGGACGCTGCAGCGGGTCTCGGACGAGGGGCGGCCGGGCCTGCCGACGCCGGTGCGGGCCGTCGTGCAGGCGCTGCTGAAGCCGAGTATCGCCGCCGGCCTGGATGGGCTCGAGGGCCATGTCGAGGCTTGGAGGCGGGGGGAGCGGTGGGGAGACATGGAGATGATGGCCATGGGCGCGAGTGCGTACGCCAAGGCGGGGACGACGCAAGACGACATCAAGCGGGCCATTGGCCTCTTGTGCAAGGTATCGTGATGGAAAGACACCGAGTGGTCGGATCAAGCCCAGGCTCACAATGGCTCTCCAGATCCAGACGAATGCCTTTCATAGGTACGACGCCGACCTCGACCAAGTTGGCCTCTTTCTCGAGCCAACGCTCGCCATGGTCAACCATTCCTGCCTCCCCAACGCCATGGTGCAGTTTGTTGGTAGAAAAGCCGTCTTGAGGGCCGAGTCGCCGATTCAAGCAGGCGACGAGATTGAGATATCCTACACAGGTACGTCTGCCAAGTCCCTTTCGAGGGGTCCATCTCTCACATGGGTGCCAGACTATACATGGCCACTTGCCAAGAGACAAGACGCCCTGTCTTCTTACAACTTCATCTGCCGCTGTCGCCGATGCGACCAGGGTCTCAACGTCTACCAAGCTTGCCGCATCTCACCAATAGTCGACCTGAATCGACGAGGGCTCGTGCCCGACCTGGCCAGCCTTTGTCAGCATCCAGCCACAACCGATGCCAGGAAGATGAACCTTGTTAGAGAATACAGCGAGGACGCAGCGAGAGTAGTGGGCTCTGAGCCAACATCCAGCCTTCCCGACAGACTGTCCCGGCAGTTGGCCAGCAACGAGCTCTGGGCCGTGGAACCGTTGCCCCGGGTGCTGTCCGAGATGTCAATACACCACGCCGAGGAGGGCAACTTTGCTTACGCGCTGGCGATTGCGTGTCTCGTCGCAACGGCGTGCGATCCCTACCGATTCGTGGCACCCTTTCATCCGGTCCGAGCCAAGGGTCTCTTTGTGATTGGAAAACTGCTCTCCAACACGGCGGCCGACACGGCTGCGTGGAACAACTCGGTCGGCGCACTGAGATCCAAGGGCTCGGTTGGCCAGAAAGCCGTGGACACTCTCCGGGACATTGACCAGGTTTCGCTGTGCCAGATGCTTCTGCTCATGGTGCTGCAGACGAGTCCTGTAGGCTGTGCCGCGGAGTGGGAGCTCTCTGTTGCTGCCAAAGAAATGCTGGATGAGATAGATGGTCTGCCGGGGAGGGAGCAAGAGCTCTCCCTCATCAATGCTTGGAAACAGGATCCGGAGAGTGATCAGTCGCGGGCGTTTTTCGATTTCGCCGTGGTGAAGCAGGTCGATGCCTTGGCCGGTCTGGGCAAGGAGATTTGGCGAGGCGAGTTTGGCATCTAGGGCTGGTTTTTCTTGGAGAAAATGAACCCGGCAATTATTCCTACTGCAATGTGTATGTGCACTCATCTTTGTCATTTCTTTGCTACTATCCGTACTTGCTGTCTTCATCATCCTTTCTCATGCGGATACAGTAGGTACCTACCTACCTACCTAGTCATTCAGTACGTATTGGCCAACAGCCGCCAAGCCGCGCTAACAGCTTCCCCGGCCCCGCCGTCTGAAGGCAAGGGTTCTCCTAGTCTGTAGTACATAGTACATGGTACATACGAATATATATCTACGTACCGGCTTTCTTTTCTGGGAAGTTTTCGCTGGACTGCATTCCAACTTGACGCCTGCAACACGGCGTATTTCCCATCCGCACCTCGACTCGACCAGCTTTCCCAGCTGTCATGGGAAGACACAGCCGCGGAAAGGAGAAGCGCGATCCTGGGGCCACTCTCGCCGCCCTGCTTGACCTTGCATCCAGCGACAAGCCTCGCCAAAACACCACACGCCAGCCGCCAGCCGAGCCGGAGCAGCTCGCCGTCGAGGATCGCAGCATGTCGGCAAGCGACGGCGACAAGACACCCACGAGCCATGGCGACGGTAGCCTCAAGCGTACGGCGCCTCACGATGCCGAAGACAGCGGGGGCGAGTGGCAGGTCGTCTCGCGGCCGACCAAAAAGGCCAAGAAGGCGCCGCGCCCTGGGAAGAGCAACTATCCCTCCATCGCCTTCTCGCCCAATGCGCGCCTCCAGTCCAAGATCAACCTCAGCCACCTGCGCGACCTGGTGACGTACATCTTTGCCGACGGGCCTGGCCCCCAGTGGATCGGCGTCACTCACCGGCCCGCCTTTCGCAAGATTGTGGCCATCATGGTGCCCGGCCTGGAGGAGGCCATGTTCAAGAGCTCCGTCGACCTGGACACGTACAACAGCAACAATGGCAACAGCAGCAACGGGGAACCCTCCAGCGGGAGCAGCTCGCATCTCACGTCGCCGGACGACTATTATCCCCGGCCGCTGAACAAGGACCAGCTGCACGAGGTCCTGCAGCCCTTTGCCGACATGTTCCCGCACCTATGGCCCGTCAAGACGCCGGGCGACGAGAAGCACGGCAAGATGCACTCGCCCATGGCCGCCTTCCTCACGGCACCGGCCCCCAAGGAGAAGACGGCCAAGAAGGGCGGCGTCAAGCCCGCGACAGAGGCCCCCGGGTGGAAGAACCAGAGGACGCGCATCACCGAGTTCCTCGCGACGGTCGACGAACTCACCGACAACGGCTACCTCGTCCACCCGGCCCTCCTCGAGGACGGCCCGAGGCGAGAGCAGTTCGTCGCCCCCGAGGGCTGGGTCGTCACAAAGGTGGACAGGCTCGAGGACGGCGAGATTCCCGAGATGGAGATCCAGCAAGGCAGCGTCACGGCTGGCCGTGACGTCCTGGCCCTGGACTGCGAGATGTGCATGACGGGCGACAGCGAGTTTTCCCTCACCCGCATCAGCATCGTCGACTGGACCGGCGAGGTTGTGCTCGACGAGCTCGTCAAGCCCGACAAGCCCATCACCGACTACGTCACCCAGTACTCGGGCATCACCGAGGAGATGCTCGCCCCCGTCACCACGACGCTCCGCGACATCCAGGCCAAGCTGCTCGAGCTGCTCCACCCGCGCACCATCCTCGTCGGCCACTCGCTCGAGTCCGACACCAAGGCCCTGCAGATTGCCCACCCCTTCATCGTCGACACCTCCATCATCTACCCGCACCCCCGCGGCCCCCCGCTCAAGTCGTCGCTCAAGTGGCTCGCGCAAAAGTACCTGTCGCGCGAGATCCAGAAGGGCGGCGCCAGCGGGCACAACAGCATCGAGGACGCCAAGACGTGCCTCGACCTGGTCAAGCAAAAGTGCGAAAAGGGCAAGGCCTGGGGCACCTCGGACGCCCAGGGCGAGAACCTCTTCCGCCGCCTCGCCCGCGCCGGCACCGCCTACAAGGCCCAGGGCGGCGACGCGGCCCTCGGCGGCGTCGAGGTCGGCAAGACGAGCGCCGCCGTCGACTGGGGCGACCCGTCCAAGGGCGCCGGCGCCGGCGCCACGTACCAGCTCGGCTGCAGGACCGACGACGACGTCGTCCGCAACGTCGTCCGCGCCGCCCAGGGCGACCCGGACGGGCTCGAGATCCGCGCCGGCGGCGTCGACTTTGTCTGGGCCCGCATGCGCGAGCTCGAGGCGCTCCAGGGCTGGTGGAACCGCAACCGCGTCGACAGCCACAGCAACAGCGACGGCGGCCCGCCCCCGGACTCGGACGGTCAAGAGGCCCCCGCCGCCGGCTCGCCGCTGCAGCAGGCGCTGGCCCGTCTGACGGACCGCATTGTCCGGGTCCACGCCGCCCTCCCGCCCTGCACCGGCTTCATCCTCTACAGCGGCTCCGGCGACCCCCGCGAGATGGCCCGCCTGCAGCAGATGCAGGCCCAGTGGCGCAAGGAGTACAACACGCCCGGCCGCAAGTGGGACGAGCTCAGCGTCAAGTGGACCGACGTCGAGGAGCAGGCGCTCAAGGCCGCCGCCCGGAGAGCCCGTTCTGGCATCGGCTTCGTCACCGTCAAGTGAAAGGGGGAGCGGGTCTGCCGTTGACGCTGAAGAGGGCGCGTGGATGGATGGATGGATGGATGGATGGATGGATGGATGGATGATGGTGATACCCCCGATGCATCGCAGGACGCAGGATTTGCAGACGATGCAGCGAGCCTCAACCAAGTGTGGCACGCTTCAGGACATTTTGTAGTTGCTCACAACAAGTGGGATGGGAGACCCAAGCTGGCCAAAGACCATTGGCCATAGTCACACACACACAAATGTCATGATCTGATCAAGACAAGAAGAATGCATAGTCATTGCCGCCGCAGCAGCTGTAGTATCAAAATCGCCTACACATACATGATCCCTCTGCTGTCGCTACGTAGAGCTTGATTAGCAAGACAAAAGAAAGGGTTTCTCCCCATGCAGATCCCTCCTTACTCATGAACCAACAAACAAACAAAGGTAGCTTTGCGCAGCCGAGCCGCAAACCACTCTGAGCTTTTGCATCTCTTGTGCCGCCCATCCATCTTTTCCCATGCCTTGCTTTGCCCGTTTTTCTATGCGCCGACGCTAGTGTGAACAATTTCAAAAACTCCAAAAAGCAGCAAAGGCAAAGAAACCCCCTCCCCCAATTAAAGGATAGAAAAAAAAGAGAATGTAAACAGGTCCCTCGTACGAGGTGTTTCAGAGTTCGGTAGAAGCCACAAACAAAGCATGTGGACTTAATCTACGCGGTGTGGGCGGTATGAGGACCCCTTAGGATGGACCGAGATTATCTGGGTGAAACAGCATCGCAGTGCTGAAAGAGCTTTGCTGCCGCCATCACAGTCAAACGCTGGCACAATTCACAGCCATATAGATGGATGTTGTCCAGTGGATTCAATGACCCAAGGGCTCAGGTACGCGGCCTCGAAGGGGGCTCATCCACCAGCTCGGCAGAGCTGCCTAGGAGGTCAAGCTCGTGGTGAAGAGGGTCGATGCGGCTGATTTCGTGATGGGACACCATGCCAAAGCTAGCTGGCCGCTCATCACGTCCCCCTTGGAGGTCAGCCTGGTTGGAGTAGTCCATTGAAGACTTGGACGACGGTTGCCGGGTTGACCCAGTGCGCTCAAAGGGAAGACGTGGCGCAGCTGACTGGGTTGCTCGATGGCTTGATGCACGGCTAACGGCTTCACCGGTGCGCATCTGGCTGTCAAAGGTCAGCTCTGATGATGGAACATTGACATCGAGAGTTGGCGCCTGCGACTGTGCGTGAGTCTGCGCTTGAGCAAGCTCGAGGAGGGCAGAGTTTCGCTTAGAGCTCTTCCGCGGAATATCGGGAGGCTCGAAGCGCTCGGCCTCGCGAAGCACCGTATTGACAGACTTCTTCGACAAGGCTCTGGTTGGCTCTTGCGGGGTAGCCGCGTCGTCAAAGGCCAGAGGCCGTCGTTCCACGGTAGGACTGTCCGGTTCCGAGTTGGGGTCGCCATTGTCGTCGAGCAAATTGCCCTCCTGAGGTCTGGGGGAGCGTGTCGACGAGTGTCTGGAGGGGCGCTTCGTTTGCGGCTCATCCTCATCATCAGAATCAATGGGGCCATTCCTCAAGACACCCATCGCGACAGGAATCCCCTCGGGTGGTGACTCGCCACCGTTCCTCGCCATCATTGCGGGCGGCATCCGCGCGCTTCTCACGACCTCGAAGCCCTTGCCCTTTTCCTTCGTCTTACCGCCCAACAAGGACCGGAACCAGCCCGTTGCGGTTGCCACAGGACCCGTGGGGTCTGCAGGCCCAGTACCTAGTCTTCGTCCTGGCGCATCCGAGTTGAGCGCAGGGCCGCGCACCCCGTAGTAAAAGTCGACCTCGCGGGTGGCGTAGTCCGGTCGATTGGGCGGGATGCTGACTTGGGAGTGCCCGGCCGGATGCGGGGCAGGCGTTGCACCTCGAGAGATGTCGGCGCCCATCTCGCCGGGATCGCCCAGCATGACACCGACTTGCTTTGCCGTGTCGGGGACGACGGAGTCTCGCTGGCGGTCGGTCGGTGACTCGCTCAAGGTATCGCGACGTCGTCGTGGAGGTCGATAGTAAGGATCGGCCGTGTCGACGGAAATGGACGGATGATGCCGTGCGGCGGTAGGCGAAGGGAGGTACGAGTATGTGCTGGCCTCGCCTGGCGTGTCCGGCATATACGTACTTCCGCTATCCAAGTTGCGCGGCATGCCGTAGAGGTCGATGCTGTCCATGGCCGAGCTACTGCGATGTCTGTTGTTCATCAGCATCCCGCCTAGGCTGGCGCCGGACTCGCTTCGCAGCCTGCCGCTGGGCATGGCATAGCCCGACCTGGCCCCGTCTTCGGCGTCCAGCATGGCCGATGTCGACAGTACGCTCGCTCGTGATGGTCCGCCGGTGCGGGGTGTCACCCGTCGTGACAGCTGCCGCATTCCAAAGATCTTGGACAGGCCTCCCCTAGTCAGCCCGCGAGCATCATCGCCACCTGCGCCCAGCATGCGCGCTCCAACCTCGATCATGGTCTGCAGTGCATTCAAGAGGAAACCGAGTAGGAGGGCGGCGCCGTGGATACCCAGAATGACATATCCAATCCATCCCTTCTGGCCCTCTGTGACGCCAAGTGTGGGCACGAAGGCCACCATCATCATGATAGATATGAGCCGCAGCGCGCAGAACAGAGTGTGGTATGCATTCATCGAAGTCTTGACCGAGAATGGGCGGAAAGCATGAAGAGTAAGTATTTGGATGACCTCGCAAATGGCGAGCAGTACCACTTGTGCAATGCCGCTCGGCTGTACTGCACCAATCGCGATACCTCGGATAAAGGTAATGAGGAACGGGATAACGGCAAAGGCCGCTGCCTCGTCAGCAAAGGTGTTATATAGGGGACCATACTGCAGCACCGTTGGCAGGTCGTCGTAGAGAACTGACTTGGGGCGTGTAATGATGATGATGTAGGAGATCCAGCACGCAGCCAGAAGAATCATGACGAGGATAATGACAGTCAAGGCAAGAATGTAAGCGGGCGCTTTGCTGGCAACGACCAGCTGGAAGCATGAAAGAGCCACGATGGGCAGCAGGAAGTAGTGGAAGACGAGACGGACGACGTTGCCAATGGAGAAGGGAATATTCTTGGAGCGCAAGTCTTCCTCGGGGGTGTTCATGAGACGCCGGCACAGCCACTGAACAAGGAAGCCGGCTTGGATGAGGGCAAAGACTGCGCCGATGCTGACGGCCAGCCAGACCATCATGCCAGCCCAGTAATCCCGAGTCTCGGTCATTCCAACCAGCTGGCCAAGCCTCTCGAGTCCATACTTGGCGTCGGTGACATAGATTCCGTCGATAAGGGAGTCCCAGTGTGGGGCATCTGCGACAAGACTTTCGTTGAACATGAGCGTAGACCATGACATCTGACTGACAATGGGCTGGTAGAAGCCAGGATAGTCGAGCGTAAGACCGCCCGTCAAGGCGACGAACTGAATGTACTGGAGGCAGTCTCCAAAGCCCGGGGTAACCAGCCTCAGCAGATCTACGTCGCGCCCGTAGTTGGATGTCCAGTGGAAGATGTCGGTGGAGCCCCACGGGCTAAACACTGCTCCGAAGATGACGGCAACACCCGTGAACAGTAATACAATCAACGGAAGAAACCTGAGGACCCAAGTGAGGTCTCTGCCGAGATCTGGTGTGATGGTGGCGGAGACACAGGCAATGTGGGTGGCCTGGAGGTCGCCGTATACGAGCTGCAAAGTGGACTGAAGAGAAGCGAAGGAATACGACGAGCCGAATTCGTGCGATATGTTGAAGGAAGGAAGATCGAAGGGGGACGAACTAATCATGTTTGGCAAACCGTTCAGTCAGTCATGTGTTTCAGAGCCGCTCGTGCATTGCGTGTGAAAATGGCAAAACTTACACGTTGCCAAAGACTGGAGACAGGGGGCATGAGCTGTTGGTCAAGGCATCGTCGCAGAAGTCGACAACGTCGCCAAAGGGTCTGTAGGTGAGGAAATTGACGGTACGGATCAGAGTCGTAGCTTTGGCTCCGCTGGTATTGGGGTTGGCGGTCTTGACAATCTTGCCATTGAACTCATCGTCCTTGGTCCAGTGTGAGTCGCCGGGAGGAGGAAGCTGGGCCTTGTCCTGGGATCCCGTCACGTTCCCCCAGACGGTGACCTGGAGGTTGTGGCTTTTGTTGCCGGCTTCGAAGGAGGCCTCGACATGGGCAGGCACGAATTGAAGAAGGGGAGGCGTACTAAGTCTGTAGTCGTCGGGGAGGCAGTTTTGGAAGGGAATTCGAACTGCGTAGACGGGAGAGGTGGCCAGCGAGGCAAAGAGGAAGAGGGTAAGAGCGAGAGCTGACCGCGTCGTGAGTCGTGACATCGTGGCGGGGTGTGTATTGGCGAGAGTCGTGGGAGTGGGAGCAGAGGCCGAAGAAGCAGCATGTCGTCGCGTGGCCGACAAGCTCTTGGCGGACTTTCCAGGCCGTGGTACAGCACCGGCCGGGCCCAGGGGCATGGCTCGGATTTGGGAAGTCTCGAAGCGGCGCAAAGCAGGGCCAGAGGGACCGAAGCCAAGAGTTGTTGGAGGATCGCGGGGCTCAGGCAACGACGTCGATGTTCATGATGGAGGGCACCAGGTCGAAGTCGGGGGGAGATGGGGAGTCTGGAGTCTGGGTGGCGGGACGAAGAGCGGAAGGTGGGAGTCGGAATGTCGGGAGGGCGGCCAGAGAAGGGCGAATGGTGTTTCGTAAAGGAGGCTAGTTGGGAATAGCTTCGGATGACGACGACGATAAGATGAGCGATGGGTTAACTGGGGATTAAGCTGGCAGCAGTGACAGGTGCAGTGCAGAAAATGAGACAAAGGCTAAGTAAGGCAGCGAGAGAACTGGAGGCGGAGCCGGCAAAGAGGTCTAGGGAAGAATTAAAAACGGCCGCGTGTTTTGGTGGTTGTTGGGGCGGCCAAGACGGAGGAACGAGGGATGGGATGGGAAGGGAAGGGAAGGGGAGGGGATGGGGATGGGGATGGGGATGGGAAAGAGAAGAAGAAGAAAGATGGTGTGGATGTGTACTGGAGGGACGAGACTTGGGAAAAGTCGAGATACGAGCTCTGAGCCAGGCAGATTGCTATTGCTGACCTGCAGCAAGGAGGGGAGCTGTCTGTAGCTGTACCTCTCCGAGCTCTCTCTCTCTCTTTCTCTCTCTGTCTCTCCCTCTCTCTCTTTTCTTCTGCTCTACAGTACTGTACTTTGTAGGTACAGTAGTAGTTGCCAGCTAGCGAGCGCATGGGCCTGGGCCTGGGCGCCCACCCACTCAAACTCAACTCCCGTCCCTCTCCCTCACAAGCCTCACTTCAACTATCTACTGCTCACGCTGCTGCGCTGCACCCTTGGACCGGGACAAGCTGCCAAGTTGGCTCGCTGGCGCCAATTGTTTAGGCAATCCACTGGATGAGTCGATGGGTCACATCTCTAGCATTGCCATCTGGATGCCCATTTGTGCTTGGGTCAGACTTGGTATGGGATTGGGATTGGAACATCTTCAAGGCACATGCATCCTGGTCGTGCCCTGACCTGGTCTGGCCTCCAACTACCAGGTACCTACCCACCTACCTACAGTACAGTAGATGCATGCACATCCACATCCACATGCCCGTCTGACTGACGATTAACGTCTAACGACTGACGACTGACGACTGACGACTGACGACTCCTAGCTCTGCAGGGCAACGCCCAGAGCACGACCGTAACGTGAGATGACTTGGGCCACTGGCATGATGCACTACTTGACGACTCCCTCTAGATCTCTCTACAGCAAGCTACAGTAAGCACCTGGTTGAACGTATGTAAAGGAGATCCACGATACATGGGTACTTAGTACCACACTACACGTCATGCTTGCGGCGCTGCCCAAGACATGCATCCATGTGCCTTACCTGGTATGTAGATACCTAAGGTACCTAGGTACCTACAGTACCCACCTGGCCTCTAATGGTCAATCAACAAGCAACAGCTCTGGCACAACATGTTCTCCAACTTGAAGCTTTCTCCATTTCATCCCATGATATGCCCATATCCCGTTTACTCACTCACAAAGACAACGGATGATGATTCTACAGTACTCTTTGTACGCATACGTACATAGTACTACCTGACCTGACTTGCTGTGCAGACAGGTTGCAGTATGCCAATGCCAGCTTGTGCGTGGCGATGCGGCAAGGGAGCCGAGATTGCACAACGCCGCCAACCGCAATCCACAGCGCAACTTAACTTGCAGTGCTTGCGCACCTCGTTGGATCCATCTCGACAACGCACTAACAACGTGGCTTGGCGCTGTCGTCAACGTCGGCTCATTGCAGATTCATCCGTCTGCCTACAGTACTCCATAGGTATCCATGCCTATATACGGATACATGGCATCAAATCATGTCTTGCTCTCTCAGATTGTCGATGCCAGCCCCGACAGGGTCTGATGCCTTCAACCCCTCTGCCTTGCTGCCGCGCCGTCGCCATCGCCATCGCCATCGCCATGGTCCGTAGATATCCGTGCAATTAATTGCCATACGAGCTGCCGCTATACATTGCACGCAAGTCCTACAGCACTCCGTACCTTACCTACCAGGTGGCTGGGACATGTACAGATTGCTGCACGCACCATGGCAATAGCCCTCCGGCGCAACCGTGAGTGCAAAGCCGACGCACTAGTGGTCGGAAGCTCGAGCCCTACCTCGTAACCCGTAATCCGTCTCAGCTTAGGTGCTTCACCATTGCCCCTTCAATCGTCGTGTGCTATAGTCTGTACAATGGAAGAATCTGCATATGTTGCGCATGCAGCATATCCATACGGACATTTCTCCATCCCCAAGGATACCCATGATGCCGTAGCATATGGGATTCCCATCGACCCTACCACGTCCAGCCTCGCAAGCAGAGCAGGCCTACAAGACCCATGTTGCCGAGACTTCCCCTGCACCTATGTACATCTGTGAATATCTAGGTACCTACAGTAATCTGTACCTGTAATCTGTCCCTGTATTCTGTACTGACAGGTGCTTTCCCATGGATCCCAATCAACGCCAGCTCTAATCCGTACACTACTATACCACCTGCCACCTGCCTACCTGCCTATCTCTGTACATATTACTCCGTAGTGTGTATGTTGGCAATTGCTCCAATCCATCAATCGATGCAAGGGCACAGCTACAGTACACCGGCCGCGCCGCAACATCATATCAGGTTGCCATTGTCCCTTTTTTAGTCTGCCTAGAATACGAGAACCCGCCAGCGAGCCAAACACAAAAAGGCCAATCGGCCGCAAAGCACCAGCCCCTTGCCTTGGGCTTGTCTTCGGGGCTTAGCCACCTTGGTGCCGTCTTGTTCTATTTAAAGCACCCCATCCCGCTAGACGAACCCCACCCCGGCACACCACTTCCATGATCACCGTCACTACGGGATAATACGCACGGAGTGCCGGTATTCCAGACAATTGCATTCCAACCGTCACAAGCAACCGACTAGACTAGACAGTAAGTCAAGTTTCACACTACACACTCCACTGCCTCAGACCTCTCTGCTCCGCCATTGTACAATTATAAAAGGCCTAGGATACTGCAACACCATGCGTCGTGGACATGCAAGCTAGGCATGACGTTTGCTATAGTACTTGTTTCTGCTCTGCCTTCGACGCTAAGTCATCATAGAACAATCCTACGGTTACATCGGTCGAGCTAGATGACGAGGTCTTCAACTCCAACTCCAAAGATCCATGCCCCTTCGTATCTTTAGCATCCACACAAGCGTCTTATCGTCCCAGCAGGGCACTTCATACCCAAATACCCACAAAGAGGCCTTCTAGGCTGTTCTATCAGGACGTTGCCATGATTTCGCGGCCATTGGTGGTATTCGTACTCCTACGCGCATTCAGCGTCCACGCCAGAATCATCATACCACTGGTCCGTAAGTGCCTAGACATCTAGTGGGCGAGGTGGTCGTTCTAAAAATTTTATTTGCCATAAGCTCGCGCCCAGATGCTCGACAGCTGATCAATTGTAGCAATGCTGTTACATTCCGTTCCCGAGCCATTCTTGGCTTTACACCTTAGATTTCCCTTTGAACGTCGTATGTAGGGTATATTCCACCTCTAGGTTTGTCTCTGTCCCTAGCCAAGCATCAACAGCACGCTCAAGTAGCATCTGGATAGGAGCCACCTCTTCCGTCCCTCCGAATTTCAAAGGCTTTTCTATATCATAGGTTCTCAATGTCGCGCTTCTCCCCATGGCGAGATAGTTCGACATCGTATTTGCCAAACTATGAACACTGATATCGAGCTTTAGGGAGCAACGGTGCATTTGTTGCTCGCTTGGTATCGACTCCAACGGCAGCCTCTTCGAGGCGAGGCGACTTGGTCGTCCACTTTGCGTTCTTGACTGCTTTCGGCGTGCACAATGTGAGGGGGTGGTATGAGGATCCAGACTGACCAGCTCTTCGTTCGGCCGACTTCGTTTTCGCCCTACCATTGCCGCCGTGGACGCAGTCGTACATGTCTCTCTTTCCTTCCCAGCCCTTGGGTCCTTGGGGTCTTGGCCACTCTCGCTGTCGCTGGCCGTATTTGAAATCGAATCGGCTGGCGGCGGTGTTTGCATCAGCAATGCTTGAGCGGCATGTGACCATGGCTCACGATGACCTGCCAGACATCTCGAGCGTTCACCAACGTCAATGTCATCTTCATCTAAGAATACCGACCTCGAAGCAGCTCTCACAAGCGGAGAACTTTCCACATCAATTTCTTCGCTTGTTTTGACGCCTCTCGAGGACCACTAGCCTCTCTGCCGTGCTGTCTCAGACATTCCCATACCAACGGTATTTCTTTGATTTCTGATGGAGGTTGTAGTCGGTGGAACAGAAACAGGTCCACGACGCTGACGTAGAGGTGTTGTAAAGCCTTGTAATGAACCCCTGTACGCGATGGGAAGTTCTCTGGGCTCACCACTGTCCAATGTGCTCTTAGACTGGTCTGTGGGGGACAGTAGAGCTCGCGGTACTACTGCTGGCACGGAAAATCCCTGTAAGCCCGGTTGGGAATTCGGCATTCTCTCACGTCGCAAAGGGTTTGAGTACGGGGGCGTCTGGAGCGAGTAAGAGCCCATATCACGGGTCGTACGAGCTGCGCGTTCACCTCGCCTGGCTGATGATGACGTGCTGCCTTGTGGTACTGTGCGCACCGCCAGGCTCTCAAGTACAGACTCGTCGTCTTCGCTGTCATAAGTATCAATGTTTGGTCTGATGTTTGGCACGTCGAAATGTCCTGGTGCGACATAATGGGGCCGCACAACCTCTGGCTCCGAGCTGGAGGCTTGAGATAGAGTATCTGCTTCCCCCTGAAGAACATTCAAAGCCGAGTCGGATAACTCTGTCAGGGGTTGACGCCCAATCCGCGGTTGTCCAGGTGCTCTGGATGCATCCGACCCTTCTGCATCTCCTGCTGTGGCTGTTTCATCCAAAGCAATTTGTATTATCTGGTTTCGTTTGGGTTTGAGGTAGAGACCAATATCCTCGAATGAACGGACTGGTGTACGAGCAAGAGAATAGTTCTGAGGCCGAAAGGCTTCGGTTCTTTCGGGTGACTTATGCTTGATGGGAACTTGGACAGAAACCAGTCCTGACGAGGCATCGTCGCTGGTGTTGCTGTCATTGCGCGCAAGATTAACCGTCATAGAAGTCCGCATCATCACTTCCTTTCGGGTAACCTGAGCTACAACTTCAGGTTTATCTTGAGGCCATTGTTTTTGAAATTCTTCTCGGTCCTTCGCTGTCATCTCTGGCTTTGGGGCCAGTTCTTCAGATCCTTGTGCTGTATTTTCGGACCCTGTTTCTGCAACAAGGTTGAGAGCATTAAGTAGTTCAGAGTCTTCGGTCAAGTCATAGTCCTCCGTACCCTCGGCATTCGTCCCACTATAAAACATTTCGTTCCTGTTATGAGGCAGCTCCTGGCCCCGACAGATGCCGATGAAGGGTGTCTGCTCAGCAGCTCCCAAATGTTGGTCCTCGGTGCCCCCATGCTCTGACGACGCAGTTGAAGGTAGTGCTGAGCAGCTATATATGGAATCGCATAGTTTACCAAAACATCCAAGTAGGTTTTCCTCATTTTTGAAAAGAAGCTCATCCTTCAAGGGCGAGACGTTGACATCGTACCAGCCCGAAGCGCAATCGATACTGAGCTGCATAAAAGGTCTTGTTAGCTTGGTTGTATGGCCAGAGTTGTGCCATGCCCTGTTAATGTTGGACCTGAAAATAGCAGTAATCTTCTTGCCTATGCCTCTGGAGGATGAGATTGGTCTCGAATCGACTGAAATGAACGCCCCTTTATCCTTGACAATGTTCAGCGCACCGTTGGGTCTTGGGAGCAGCGCTCTGAGCATGGGGTTCACCGCATCTGTAGAGTCTGTTTCATGCGCAGAAGTCAATGCGGTTTTGGTTTCAATAAGTTGTGCAGCAAGGGCGTGGCCGAAAGTTTGTGTGACTGCATCACGGGACGTGGGGATAGAGGATGGCGAGTAAGACCATGAATGGGCTTGATCTCCAGAAATCTTGAGCGAGAGCTTGATAGGTGGGATGGCCATGGCATAGGTGTGCAGCAGTGACTTGATTGCTGAAAGTGTTTTTTGGCCTTCTTTTTGGTGCTTCTGTCTCCTTACCGGAATGTGTTTGAATATGTCTATCACCTGAACCGTAGTTCCTACCGGTGCCGATACTGGTTGTCTCTTGGCGACTCCGCCGACGCCAGAATTGAGGATGAGCAGGGATGCCACGGGATCCTGAGTTGTCCGGGTCGTCACTTTGACAGTGGCAAGATTGTTGATGCTTGCCAACGCTTCGCCGCGAAAGCCCAACGTCTGCCCACCCTTGATTTCCAGTTGATCAAAAGTCTCTAGCTTGCTGGTATGGGCGCGACGGCCAAGGGAGTCAAAGTCCCGAACCTGGATACCACTGCCATTGTCGCGGACCTGGATTTTGTCCAAGGTGTTTGGCGAGACGACAATCTCAATCGTGGCGGCCCCGGCATCAACACTGTTGTCCACAAGCTCTTTGACAAGTGAGACTGGATTTGTGACGGAGACGGAAGCCCCGAGTAGGCGGACCGTCGACGGAGGAAGGGCAGTAATAGCCATGACCTGGATTGCTATGCGTATTGTGTATACTGGGGCAACGCTTTCAATTCGAGTTGCAAGTCATGGGGAATGAATTGGCTAAGGAGAACGGGAATGGCGGCCTGGCAAGGCGACTCAAAGGAAGAAAACCAGAGGAAGATGAGAGAAGCATCTTGCTGGTCGCGTGCTTTTCATGCGATTTAACACGTTGTCAGATTGGCAGCTCTTAGATGCGTGCGGGAAGGAACAAATCCCCGACGTGCCTGCCTTCCCGATCTGGAGGTTCAGATCTCATTGGCACCAGGCGGCAGCTACGAAGCGAGGTGTAAGCCCGTGAGGTACCTACCTTACCTGCCTACAGTAGTACCCGCTACAGGTACCGTGCAGTACTAAGGCACTGTACCTTAGGTACTCAGGTACCCGGTACCCAAGATTGAAGCTCAATCCAGGGACCCTGCATTGGCGATTGGAGCTGCGACAGACGTACTGTGACGTCCCGGGTTAGACTGGCCGCGCAACCCCGCTGTCGTCCGCCCCGCATTACCAAGCAGCGAGAGCTCTCTATCTCTCTCTCTTCCAAGTTCAACTTGGCATACTAGACGCTTTCTTCGTCTTCCATCTTCACATCCTCTTCCTTCAACGACTCGGATTGTCCGCGCTCCGCCGTAGCACCGCCTATCTCAACTCAACTCAACTCAACTCAACTCAACACCCCGTCGCCCCCACACACTCAACCAACATGTCGCTCAAGGGCCCTACCCCCCAGCAGCACGATGGCTCCGCCCTGCGCATCGCCATCGTCCACGCCCGCTGGAACTCGACCATCATCGAGCCCCTCGTCGCCGGCACCAAGGAGAAGCTGCTGTCCTGCGGCGTCAAGGAGTCCAACATTGTCGTGCAGTCTTGCCCAGGCTCTTGGGAGCTTCCCATTGCTGTCCAACGGTAAGTTGGAGCAACGATGCGCGCGCAGCATCTCGAGCCATGCTCGCGAACCCTGATTGAGCTCCGGTTTCTTGGGGGAGTCGTTTTTGCTGACGTATCGGCATCGTTTGCTGGGGAACGATAGCCTTTTCTCTGCCTCGCAGATCCAAAGCACTTCTACTGGCGGCCCGTCGGCCACTGACCTCCTCGCATCATCGACGACCGACCTCACCTCCATGCCTCAAGCTTCCACTTCCGGTGCCTTTGACGCCATTGTTGCTATCGGCGTCCTCATCAAGGGCGAGACTATGCACTTTGAGTATATTGCCGACTCCACCTGCCAAGGTCTCATGCGCGTCCAGCTCGACACCGGTGTTCCCGTCATTCTCGGCGTTCTCACTGTCCTGACTGAGGAGCAGGCAAAGGCACGCGCCGGCGTGGACGGCAAGGGCCACAACCATGGCGAGGACTGGGGTATGGCCGCCGTGGAGATGGGTGTGAAGAAGAGGGAATGGGCCAACGGAACCATTGAGGGATAAGCCGGCCATCGATGGGGGTGCAAGAGGAACAGAAGAAGAAAGTAAACACCGGCAAGGGTTCCAACTAAGAATACCAGTTGGACAGACTACAGAGTCCCCAGTCAAGAGACGGTCCAATGAAGCAAAGTTAACGTCACGTTCATTTGGGGATAAGTATATCACCTATTCCGTGATCATGCGAGGGTCAAGTGAACAACGACCCTCAGATTATCCAATTAGCGGTATAGAGCTGTATCTATCATGCACCAGACACGAGATCGGAGCGAGTCGGCGCTCGCCGTTTCTTTCCCTGCGACGCCCAAATCCAAAAAAAGAAATTGGTTCTAGAATATACAAAAGATCAACCAAAAACAGTTTTCCATCCCACACATCTCCTGCATCACATATACACCAGTGCACGGTGTGTAAATCCAATCTTCCAGAGTATTACCTCGGCCAGATGACGTCTGAATCAAATCATCGTGCTCACTTCATTGCCGTAGCTCTTCTTGCTTTTCCAAATCGATCGTTTCTTGTCTCTCTTAGCCTTCATTGCCTCCCAACCTTCCTCGTCGTCGTCGTCTGAGCCATCTCCGTTCGGTCCAATGATATTGATGGTTGCCTTGGGCTTGTGCTCATCCCAACGTCCAATAGCACCGGACATGGTGCTTGTTCGACGATGGGCGTCGACAGCTGACGGTGCTACGGCCTGCGACACCGGCCTGTATCGGCCAGGTAGACCGACGTTGCTTCGTTCAGATGGAGCGATTGAGGGCGTGTAGCCCGTGCCCATGCCCATGCCATGAACGGAGCCTGCATATCCGGGTTGCTGAGCAAACGATGCTGAACTGGGCTGGATCATGCTCATAGTGCGCATTCCAGGGTCGAGTCGACGCGGTGGCTCCAACGTCGGCTCCATCATCGTCGAGTGTTGCGATGAGAGGTCGTTCATGGACTGCGTGGCCGCGAGACCTCCATAAGGCGCATACAGTTGCGGAGCACCGCCACCTTGCTGCGTGGTGGCCATCATCTGCATAAACTGCATCTGCATTTGCATAAACTGTGACATCTGCTGGGTCATTTGCAGCTGTGCTTGATCTCCGACGCTGAGCATTGGTTGCGGCATGGGAGGAGCCATCATAGGCATGCCCTGCATGCCCTGCATGCTTTGCGATCCGTGCATTCCATGCATCATGGATCCTGGCGTGGGGTCAAAGGTCGAGTTTCTTTGAATAACCTCAGGAAGTACGTTACCGCGGCGCATTGCCCGTGAACGTTCCTCATTCGCAATGACGCCAACCAGGCCGCCATGGGGAATAGACTGTTGGGTCTGTGAAGGGGGTATCCCACCACCGAAACTTAGGGACTCTCTCATGGCGGGCTGAGCGATGCCAGCACCGACAAACGGATCCTGAGGAAGGTTGCGGGCGAACGCGGGCAGGGTCGAATGGCGCTGATTGGCAGGGATCTGCGAAGGGTCCGCCCCCATGGATACGGGCCTTGGCTGGAGTTGAACAGAAGCTCGCAGGTTGGGGTTCGAACCCATCGTGCTTAGCCGAGTAGGTGGTCGGTTCTTGCTTGGGAAGCCATGAGCCTGGAGAATAGCCAGAGGAACCTCCTCATCGTCGTCCTCGTCAGATATTCCGGTAGGGGGACCAGGAGATGGCGCCTTCAGGTGACCAAGGTGGGTGGCACTGGCTGACAGCGGCACGATGGACTGTCGCTCCGAAGCGTGCATGTCGGGCTGCTCCCCAGTGACCTTCATCATCTGCTGCCTATAGACAGCCATGTGGGCCTCCTGCTTCCTTCTTTGCTTTGCCTGTTGCCTAGACTTTTCCAACTCGTCATCATCGTCATCGTAGTTGATGTCGTCTTCATCATCATTACTGGCCGCTCGGTAAGCCTGTTCGCTCACGCCTTGCCGCTCCTTATCCTGTCGGTATTTTTCGAATTGGGCGGGGGTCATGACCTTCGTCTGCGGTGGACTGGCAGGCCGGGTGGTCGTGAATCGCGGGATGCTTCTTGCGGTATGCGAGGGTGTACCTTCAAACAGATTGTCGTCTCCCCTCTTGAAGCTGGAATTCAGCGGCCTCCTTGACAAAGGTGCATAACTGTCCTCCTCTTGTCTCCATCCACCTCGGGAGGAGTAGTCGTTGTTGGATTCGTCAAGAAGCTGCCCTACAGCAATCGAGTCTTGTAAGAGCTTGGTGTCTTCATCCTCGATAATGTCCGATGGGCGGTTCGATTGTTTAAATGACGTTTGATGGCGCGGTACGGGCGGCGGAACATCAGACTCGGGCGAACTGGAACCGGAATCAATGAGCTTGTCGTTTGACGTACGGCTGGTCCATGATTCAGATACGGGCTCAGTCTTGTCTGCCCTGTCGACCTTGTTGATCGCCAAGGGAGCTGGTTGAATTGGGCGGTTGCCGGTTAGCGAGCGAGGGGCGGAGGATCCATCCAGATTCCTCAGCGTAGCCATGCTTGCTCGTTTGTCAAAGGTTGAGAACATGGACCCAAAATCTCCACCCAGATCCATATTGCCGCTCTCCTCTAGCTTTGGTGGAGTCGCCGTACTGGCGGTGGAATCGGTCATTCCTCTCGCCCTGCCACCATAGTCCTCGTGTCGGATCGACGGGATAGGCGGGGCATCTGGAGGAACAATGGAACTCGCACTCGATATGCTCGACTTCTTCTGACCAAAGGAAAAGGTACGACCGGCCCGGTTCAGAAAGCTAGAGGCACCTGACTTTTGGCCGCGAGGAGGCGTGTCGTGAACAGTCTTCTTGCCGCCATGTTTCGAGTCGTCGAACGCGGCAAAGTCGGCGGAAGATGGAGCAGTCGAGGCATTGCTGTGTCGCGATGAGGTATCAGTCGATGTGGCCTTGGTGGTATTGGAAGCCCCACTTCCCCTGACGAAGAGTCAGCGGCCAAGTCCACGACGGTTTATACAAGCAAAGGGAGGGAAGCCAACGCGAGCAAACGTGTGAGGGCAGCAGCTGACGTTTGGGTGTTCTGGGGGCATCCTGAGATGTGGGACCGACTCACCGGTTGTTGGCTTTGAGATCAGCAAACATGTTATCGTCAATGTGCAGATCAATGTTGTTGTGCTTGGGCGTTTGAGGAGCGGAAGCTCTTGCCATTCTAGCACCGCCGTCAAATGATTTGACTACCGAAGGATCTGTCCTCTCAAGGACGCGAAACGACGAGTGCTCACTGGCTCCCTGAGCGATCTGCAACTCCTCTGCTGCGGCGGTAGACTTCCGCCGATTGAAGGCAACTCCGAATCTAGGCATAAAGAAGGCGGGCAGAGGTCTGAGACTAGATGAATGTAAAGCTCAGGTCAGGTCAAGCAAGGTAGCGAGCGGGATGGAGCAGCAATCGAGAGAGGCTGCTCGTACGCGGGGGCGCGAGGTGGACAGAAGATGGCTCGACGGGTACAGGACGAGGGCAGAAGGGGGGGTGATTTGCTTGTGATCGGTAGTGCAATCGGTAGTGCAATCGGGAGACCCAGTGGGAGGGCTCCGGAACGGTGCAACGAGGAGAAGAGTCGAGGGAGATGGCGTCAAGGCAGCGGGGTGAAAGTCGCAGCAACGGATGACTACATGGTGCGAGGTGCCAGGTCAGCGGAGCCTTGTAAGAGGCGGAGAGCAGTGCAGCATGTAACAATGGTGCCGAGAAGGGTGGCGCGGAAGCGGAAGCGGATGCGGAAGTGGGAGTGGGAGTGGAAGCGGAAGCGGAAGCGGATCGGGTTGAAAGAGACAGAAGCTGGATGCGAGACTTTATTCGGCCGGCGAGGCAGGGAAACAGGCCATGGCATGGTGTTTTGGTCGAAAGCGGAGAGGCGGGCTGGACGGAGCCGGCATGTGCCCGCCTAGACTATAGGGGAACAAGGAAGGGTTGGGACTCACATTAATCTCGAGAACGCGAGGTCGGCATTAGGAGAAGTCGCTAGACTGTCAAGAACGAGCAGATGTTGGAAAGTAGGCGAAGAAGCAGGCAAGGCAAAAGCAGGGCGAGGCGAGAGGCGAGGCGAGGCGAAGGAGGACGGCGGCGGCGACGACAACGACAATGACAACGACAGCAAGTGCAACACGGAAATGGACAGCGACAAAACCGCTGGCGGAGGGCAATGATTAGGGTTGAGGAGGCTTGGTTGAGGAGGTGGTTGAATGGGAGAAGAGGTGTGATGGAAGCGGGTGGCCCGACGGGAAGTTCGAGGGCCAGGCGTCACTGTGCGGGAGACGGCTGGTCAGACTGTGCATGCGCCGGAGTGAGATGCACGGTCTGGTCGACCGGGGGAACGAGGACGGATGTAGACGACGCAGTGGTTTTAGGAATGCGGATACAAGGGATCTAGCGGCAGCTACAGTACAGTAAAAAGGTGCAACAAAAACGGCGTGGGCCAGTTGGATCAGTACTTGGTAGATGATGATCTGGCAGAGCAGGACAGGGCAGCGCCGAGTAGAGCAGCGCAGAGCAGAGCAGAGCCTCGTGGGAAGATATTTTGGGAGCGAGGGATGGATGGAGGGATGGAGGGATGGATGGATGGATGGATACATAGATGGGCTATGGTGTGGGTGTGGTGTGGTGGATTGGGTGGATGATGTGGATGGGGTGTGGATGGAGTTGGCGGGTGGCAGCAGTTCAGTTGCTGGGTGTTGTGTTACTGGTAATCTGTACGGCCAGTAATCTGTACTGCTGGTTGCTTCTGGGAGGTAAAGTACAGTATGTGCCTTGGCCCAGCTGGCTGGTGATATACTTGAGGCGCGTGCGACATCATGGCCATGGCAGAAAGGAGTGGGAAAGACTGTGCGATGGTCGTAAGTCTTTTCTTGATTGGCACATAAGGAGAGGGATGTTTGATTAATCAATCGGCCAAACCGGCTTGCCCGTCCATTTATCTGCTAGCCTGGATAGCATCATACCTACGGTAGGTACCTAGGTGAAGGTGCACGCAGCACCCAGCCATGCCATGCCAGGCTTGCCATTGCCGGGCCAGGTACAGCACTACGACTCCTGTACGGAGTACATGTGCATGTACCAATCTGTAACCTGCAATCTGTACGACGCACGACGACGTACTGACTGTACAATATGAATGGTACAGTATGCGCGGCTACCACTCGAGGTGAGTGGCCTGGATGGCAGAGTGGATGAGAGATCTCGTCAAGCAGCAGGCAAGCCCATGCCAGCAGGGTGCCGCATACGGGATATACGGAGGCGGTGCGGATGCAGTCCAGGGACGCGCTCCACAGGGCATACACTTACTAGGCACCTAGGTACCTGATGTGTGTATGTATGTACGAAGTAGAGCGCCTGGGCCCAGGGGACCAGGCACAGTGCACAGACTGGTCTGCGCTGGCAGCCTCTACACACTACCTACAGTACCTGTGTAAGGTCCCTAGGGGAGGGGAGGCACCTATCTTGGGTGATGATTTCTATCACTTGCCAGCAGCTGGCTATCTACATCCTCTGCCGGCTGCCCCTATTGCGTCTCCCAAGTATGTGTACGGACTTGCGGAGTACCGTACGTACCGTACAGGCAGCTACCTAGTCAGGCCGGCCGCGAAGCACAGAGACAACATGTGATGGCGGAACAGCAAGCGGGCGGGTCGGCTAGTGGAGATCGGAGCACCGTATCGAGGTGGATGGGTGGTGGATTAGCTAGCGGGTACCGCCCATGTCTCACTGTCAGACAGTGGACTGAACTCACTGGAACAACTGGAACACTGGAGCACTGGAGCACTGGAGCACTGGAGCACTGGAGCACTGGAGCACCCGACTGGAGCACTGGCAAGACTGGCAGAACTGGCTGTGGGCGCTGCATCCATCCACGGTAACAACTTGAACGCAATGCAACACAGACTAGCGCCCACTCTCCACCACTGTGACCCCTTCTTTTTTTTTTTCCTTCTTTTTTTCTTCCTTCCTTGTTCCCCCTTCCCTGTCCACTTGGCTTTCCAGCTTTCCGGCTGACCGGTACGGCAGAGCATCTCTTACAGGTAGGTAGGTACAGATTACCTAACTTACGGAGTATTAGATAGGTACGCAAGGTACCTACCTAGGTACCTAGGCATGGATGCAGGTGGACACGAGCGAGTATGCAGTCGGAGCAGTGCAATGCTGCCTGCTTCGTGTTAGAGTTGCAGCTAGAGGTACTTTGGGCAATGCGAATGCGTGTCCACTCTGCATGCAACAGACTGCTCTCTGCTTCCCAAGTCTGGCATTGTACCTGAGCTGGGCCCCACTAGGCCTAGGTTAGGCATGCCTGTAGGTACTGTACCTTACCAAACTTACCATTGCAAAGACCAATGACCAGCCGACACCCGTACAGCAACAATTAGCTTCATTACTGTAGTGGGTGGCATCGTAGGTAGGTAGGTAGTCCGGCTGAGGACGCGTCCAATCGGCTACACGACCATCAGACTTGGGGATACGTACAGCACGGGTACGTGCTCCCTCCTCCACCACCACCACCACCACCACCACACCACAGCCCTGTGCTTTTGGGTTGCCATTTGCATTTGGGGAGCATCTCGCAAACAACAACTCGACTTGACTCGACTCGACTAGACTAGACTCCACTGGAGTCAGATGATCCTGCGCAGGTGCAAGCAATACATACACGGTCAAGGCAGAGAAAGCGCCATGTCCCAGCCAGCCACACTCCGAGCCCCCGTTCCCCGTTATCCGTCATTGCCGCCCCGTCAACAAGCGCGCGTGGTGAGTGACAAACTGGCAACTGCCAAGCCAGCTGGGCGATTGCTGTGTAAGAGACGAAGTCTTCGTGTTGCGCGACTCGGAAACCAGACCAACGGTGATTGCAGTGCCCGCCTAGGTAAGTCTACTACTACTCCGTATACTTGTGGGGGATGTCGTATCCATCCCCCTCTCCCCCACCCAACGCTGAGCAAGTGTACATTACAACACGAATTACCAACCACGTAGTCTGTAACGGTAGGTAGGTACAAAGTAGGCGCCTAGTTCCGGCACAAACTAGGCAAATATGTATTTGTAGGCCAGACCATTCCCGACCAGGCCAGGCCAGGGGTATTGGAGGTAATCTGTAATTACTATGCACAGTAGCCCAGATGGTGCCTGAGCCCACGCTCACTGACGTCGACGATGGATCCGATCTACAGGAGCCCTTGACGATCACCGCGAACATCAGATGTGGAAAATCTTGTTCCGCTCTGGGATACGAGCCAAACGCTGGGGAGCAGGCTAATTGCAGTAGTACAGTAGAGTGCCTTATTACTGTAGGTATGTGGTATGTAAGCCCTCAAGAGCCTACGCGTCATCGCAAAGGCCAGCATCAAGCGTTGAACGCCAGCGTTAGTACCAGCATCCATCCATCCTCCCCTATTGTATGTACAGTATCTGCTGGCCTGCCGATATGGCACTGTAGCCTGTAGCTACTACAACAACCTGTACAGTGCATTGCGTACGACAGGAAAAAGAAGCCAAGTCCTCCAAGTCATGCTGTAGCATGTCCACTTCCTTCGCTGTACAGATCCTGTATGTACATACGTACTTATTTCCCCTGGGCCCGTCTAACTTAGTCTCCCTGCCCAGCTGAGCAGGGCCAACCACGTTCCGAGGCCCGTCGCTATGGAAAAAGCTTGGCCAAAACAGTAAATTTCCAAGGGACCAGGTCATTTTAGCTGCCACATTGCCCACCTAACCCTCTTCCAGCAGCGGATATTCTTGCGGAAAAGGCCACCAACTCGAATGAGCAGGCCCCAGGCTCCAGGCCCCAGGCCCCGGGCCCAAAGAGTAGCCCATCTATCCGGGGCTCCGAGTTGTGAGTCCTGAGCCATGCGCCCATGCTTAGGTGACTTGGTCTACACAACACCTTGGCATGCACGCTTCGCTTGCAGCGGCATCCTAACCTCTTTGTCTGTGCTTCTACCATACCCAAGGTAGGTAAGGTAAGGTAAGGTAGGCTTGGTACCTAGGTAGGTAGGTATGTCCCTACGGCCCAGGAGGTAGTTGGACACTCAACCTGTCCTCTTCCCAACCAGCCTCTGCCTCTTGCGCACGGCCAGGCCAAAGAGGGCGAAGCAAGAGAAGCAACAGGCACAGTAAGTATTTAAAGCAGGACGCGTCGGAGTTCCCGGTAACTGCAGCGGCAGGCCGGCCACCGACCAACGTGGCACGGCGGCTGGCGTGGAACAGCAGCATTAGCAGTATTAGCAGCATTAGCAGCATTAGCAGCCAGCAGCTCAGCTCAGCTGCCCGACTCTGCTGGCAGATGGACCAAGCCAAGTTAGATAGATAGATGGTGTGCTATATCCGTACTCTCTGTGCAGTCTGACTGACTGACTGACTGACTGACTGACCACCTTGCCTACCGCCGTCTCGGATTTAGCCCTGCAAGCCCCAACCGTGACGGCAGCCGTCTCACCAGCCATGGCATCGACCAACTCCCGGCGCGCGGCCTAGTCTCAGGCTGTTCCAGAGGGCCGGGCAACGGGGCAACGGGGGCAACGGGGCCATGGGGCTCTGGCACGGAGTTACTGTTGTACTGTACATTCGGACATATTGTAATACAGTAATCTGTACGTACGTATCGTATCGTATGGAGTACTGTAGGTATGGAGTGAGTGCAAGCTAGGTAGGCACTGTAGCTCGGCGGTAGGGGTATGCAAATGCAAAGCAGGCGTGGCAGGGGCAGGAATCAGGAAGCAGGAGATCTCTCATCCATCACATCACACACATCACACACAGACTGAACCAGGTCCGTGTCAATTCCCGTTGTCATGCACCATCCCTGAGCCTGGCCTGGGGCTTTGTGTGATCGCCCTCGCGGCTCCACCCTCCACCACCATCTCTACCAGACAGACCCTCTCAGCCTCTGTGCCTCGCTAGCAGACCCTCTACTGTACCAGAGCCCCCTCAGGCCCCTTGTTTTGTTGCACGTTGCTCACTTCCGCTGCGGCCTGTGCTCTGTATTACAGATGTACGGTAGTTCTGCAGTCCATACGCGTTATCGTAATGTACTGTACGTGCCTCCGTGCCTCCATGCCTCTTTACTGACGGTGCCTACCTAGGTAGGTACCTACGATATTCAGGCATCTACCAACTTTGCTCATCTGTATACGTACAGTATATTACAGATACGTTGGCCTCCGACGTCTCATGGCCGAATGGCGCATTATCATCGAGCAGCCTGCTGGGTTGGCGGATTCAAAGACAGCAATTCCAACGAGAAATGAGCTGCACAGTGCTGCTCCAGGTTGTTGCCGTGGCCAGCAGTATCATGCCTGAATGCAATGGCCGCACGATAACCACCATTCAATGCCAGGCCACGCCATGCCACGCCATGCCACGCCGTGAGTCCATGACTTGCCTGGAAGTGGTCCGTGAACGATCAGTGAGAGTAATGGATGATTACCTCACATTCCCGCCGCCCAGGGGGCTGGCGCCGCATGCAGAAGCCACCACACTCTGGCGGCGGCGGCAAAGACATGTGTTAAGTGTATGTGTCCCCCCCAGACGGACTGCAAACGTCACGTCACCGCGAAATGCCAATGTAAGGATGGCGCATCCATATGTACTGTACTGCACTGTACTGTATGGTTGCGGGCAATAGCAAGAGCTTTATACGGATTGCCGTGCCAAAAGCGACCTACCCATGCGATGCGATGCGACATTGTGATTTCATCGCATAAGCTCCACCGGACATGACATGCCCTGCTGCGCCCGAGCACACACATAGAGTTGGGCTATTGAATGCAAGGGGAGGCTATAATTCATAGTACCGGTGCGCCTCGGGCAGTCAGTCTGTCGAGTTGTACAGATTGCAGTAGGTACTGTAGTGATCTCTGGGCAGTGTTCTGATCTGTAATCTGTAGGTACGGCCACGATTCCGAATTGGCTGCCATCCATGGATCTCCACTGAGCACAGTTCCGACAGCGCAGGTCCCTTCTAGGGGGCCTCTTTGCCATCGCCTGCCTGCGCTAACAAAATGAACCTTAAGTGGTAGAGTTGCGGTTAGCGGGTTTCCTTGCTCGATAATGCTGGCCTCCCCACACACTTCGCACTCGCCATCGTCATTGCAATCGAGATATCGCGAGTTTGGCTGGTGGGAGGGTTGGTTGCTGCAGAACAGCGCGCATCTGCGTGTGGACATGTGAATATGAGTGCATGTCTGTCTGTCTGTCTGTCTGTCTGTCTGGCTGTCTATCTGTCTTTGAGTATATGTCTCCCAGGCTGCCCTTTTCGTTCCGTGCGTCATTTCAACCATGTGCTACGCCGGCAAATGGCCGATCTTCAGAGCCAAGGTTGAGGCTGAAGTGGAGGCTGAGGCTGAGGCTGAGGCTGAGGCTGAAGTGCCAGTATCGTATTCATCCTGCAACATCTCGTCTTCCAATCAACCACCGGCCGACAACAGCCAGCCGACAACAGCCAACCGGTGAGGTTATCAGCCAACATCATCCAAACAGTTGAGCCACAGCCGGGCCTTCAGAACCCCGATCCCGCGCCCGGAGCGGAGCCAGCCAGCCAGCTCGCCCACAATGCCGAAATGATGGCCTATCGATGCCACTTAGGGGCTAGCCGCTTGCCTTTCTTAGGCATGGCCCGCAAGTCTCGAGGGCGGCGGAGGGTCTAAAATTGGGGCTGCGATCTAATCAATCTTTCCCAAGCTCGAACTCGACTGCAACCTTGCTGGAGTTGAGTGGTTTCGCACAACCTCTGCTCAGGCTGCTCAGGCTTTTCAGGCCCTGACAGTTTTCTCCGAGAGTCAATCTGCCAGCCACAGCCAAGTCTGCGCCAAAAACCCTCGCCTCTTCTTGCTCCCTTGCCCTCTCCGTCGGTGGCTCAGCATCGCCACTCTCACCCAGGCAACATGAGCTCGCCCTCGACACCCACCAGCGTCCGCCAGGTGCGCCGGCCTTCGCTGCTCTCCCAGGATGAGACTCACTTCCCTCTGCCTACCCGCAGCGGCGCATTGGCCTCGCTCATCCGGAGTCGCTCTGCCCAGAGCTTCCAGAGCATCCCCGGAGTCCATCCTTCTGCCCAGCATGCCCATCATGCCCTGCACCCGCCCTTCTTGACCGGCCCAGACGATGAGGAGGCTGCATACATGCGCCCCGGTCGCGTCCATCTCCAGGAGAATGAGGAGCTCGGCCGCCTCCTCATGGACGAGCGCCGCCTCACCCAGCTGCTCAACGGACCCCAGCATCGCAGCATGAAGCTCCTTGGCCGAAGCAACCCCCGATATCGCTGGGAACAGTACTGGAGGGACGAGGATGAGCTCAAGACCATGTCAAAGCCCCTGTCAGTCATTGAAATCGAAACCCCCGCCAGTCCCTTTTTTTTATAACACCCCAAGCTGACCGGATAACAGTCGCGAATACTATAACCGTACCAACGAGCTCATCCAGCAGTACTTGTACATTGACTGCCTTCTCGACTCGGCCATTCCCCATGAGCTGCTCAGCGAGTATCAGACCGAGCTCGAGGCCTCGGCTTTTCGACCCATCGACGTCCCAGACACCATCCGGGAGGAACCTTTGACCGCGGCTGCTACCCCCACCAATGGCTTCTCCAACTCGAGTTCCTATGGCACCCTCAACAAGGCTGCTGCTGAGCAGAAGCCCCTTCCCTCGACCCGAACTCCCAAGGACATCTTCCGCTCTTCCGAAAGCCTGCCGTTGCTCCAGCATAGACACGCCGACGACACCGACGATGAGGAACACGAGCCCAGAGGTCAAGCCGTCGAGGCGACTGTCAACGGCTCTGGACCCAAGCCTAATCTGCCCTGGCTCGAAGACGGCGACGTCGACAGTGATGACCCCGTCGTCACCTTGGCCATCTGGATCAACTTCATCGCCAACGGCATCCTTCTCGCCGGAAAAATTGCCGTCATCGCCTCGGTACCATCCATGTCCGTCCTCGCCAGTTTGGTCGATGCCGTCCTCGACTTCCTCAGCACTCTCATCGTTTGGACCACCACACGCCTTATTTCATCTAGCCACCAGGATCAGTACAGCTATCCCGTGGGCCGACGCAGGTATGTCCAACGCCACATCTCCCCCAGCCGGCTCTGATGTCTCTTGCCACATGAGGCTAACAACATACTCCAACAGGCTCGAGCCAGTTGGAGTTCTCGTCTTCTCCATCATCATGGTTACCTCATTCTGCCAAGTCAGCCTCCAGTGTATCCAGCGCCTCATGAGTCCTGACCATCCGATCCTCGAACTCGGTCTTCCCGCCATCATCATCATGGCCAGCACCGTCATCATCAAGGGCGCCTGTTGGGTCTGGTGCCGTCTTGTCAAAAACTCAAGTGTCCGAGCCCTGTAAGTTACCTCGTGATCCTCTCGGCCGAGCGCCGTGCTAATGGTTTGACCCAGGGCCGAAGATGCCAAGACCGATGTCATCTTCAACACGGGTTCCATTCTATTCCCAATCAGTAAGTCGGCCCTTGTCTCGTGCCTCGTCGAGGGCATGACCTTGTCCTAACCTGTGTGCCATGCAGTTGGCTTCTATGGCCGCATCTGGTGGCTCGATGCCGTCGGCGGCCTCTTCCTTTCATTGGTCGTCATATTCAACTGGAGTCACACCTCTGCTCACCACGTCCGCAACCTCACCGGCTTCTCGGCCCAGCCTGATGAGCGAAACCTGCTCCTCTACCTCACAATGCGCTTTGCTACCGCCATCCGTCGAATCCAGAACCTACGTGCCTACCACGCAGGCGACAAGCTTGTCGTCGAGGTTGACATAGTCTTGTCCGCCGCCACGCCTCTCAAGGACAGTCACGACCTCAGCGAGGTGTTGACCTACTTCCTCGAATCTGTCCCCATTGTAGATCGCGCCTTTGTTCACGTCGACTACACCAGCTACAACGCACCGACACACATGTTAAAACAAGGTGCCGCCAAGACAAAGTAAGGACAAGGTTTGGTTGACCACCGCATGATTGCGGTAACCCATTTTTTTTCACCGTCTACCCATAAACACCCCACTTTCGTGTACCATTTGAAGAGAACAGAGGGGTTATTGTTATGACGGCAACATGGCTGGTTTGTGTTTGGGAAATGCGATTGGGGTCGGGGATTGTTTGACGCAATGATTGATAGCTACCTATAGAAGATTACTAGACTTAAGGGGGAGGAATGAAAGAAACCCAACATGTTCCGCTCTTAGTAAGGGATACCATTGGTTAGCAATTGGAACTGATCGTAGATGCCCGTGCTGTAGCTCGAGTAGCTCTTCTTGATAAGGTCCTTCATAAAATCGGCGGCCTCGCGCTCGCTGCGCTCCAGGACAAAGCGCTCCTGGAAGTGCTTGACACTCTCGGGTTTGAAGCACGGCAGGCCGCTGTCCATCATGAGCCATACAATCTGGCTGAGCTTCTCGCAGTACTGGCGACTGGCGAGGAAGGCCTTGATGCAGAGCTCCTCAAACGACTTGAAGCTCTGGTGCTCCGTGGAGCCGCCCATGACGGCCAGCATCTCCGACGTGAGCTTGAACGGGGCGCGCTCAAACTTGATGCCGCCGGGGGCAATGTCGAAGCAGAAACCAAAGTCAATGTGCAGGATGTGGCCGGCGTCGTCGACCATGATGTTGCCGTTGTGCCGGTCCTTGAACTGGAGGAGGAACGAGATGACCGAGTAGGCCGCCATGGATTTGACAAAGTTGTTGCGCGCGCGCTGGAAGCGCAGCGAGTCCTCATTGCCGTACTTGGAGATGAAGTAGTCGTACAGTCCGTTGACGGCCTCGCGACCGACCATGTCTCGCGAGATGGAGTTGGGCAGCACGTCAATGACACCGCAACCCGGTGCCGTGGCGGTGACTCGGTAGGGGAAGACGTAGACCTCGAGGCCGACATCGTGGAAGATGCCTCGGAATGCGGCAATCATCTGCAGCGCCAGGACGTCCTGCCGGCAATCGTCACCGACCTTGAAGATGGCGGACTGCCATACCTCAATAGTGTTGTTCTCCCTGAAGCCTACCTCGGACTTCTCAGTCTGGTCCAGTATGTCCTCAACCTCCTCTTGGACGCCGCCCTTTGTTTTCTGGATACGGAACGTCGCCATATAAGGAGCCTTGGCGTGACTCTGCAGGGGCTTGCCCGACTTGCGGTCGATGCCAATCACAACACCATCGGGGTTGCTGGGCAAGTAGACGCCAACCTCCACTTTGATTTTACGCAACTCCTCCTCAATCTTCTGCTTCTTTTCCGGCTTGCTGCGTTTGATGTAAGGCTTGAGTTTTCCAGAAATGTCAGTGACCTCGTCAAAGAAGGCGAATTCTCGTTCGTAAAAGTCTCGGTCCTCTGCCGCGAAGCCATCAACCATCTTCTCCATGACACCGTCAAGGGTGGGCTTGATCTCGTCGGGAATCTGGGCGTCGTCGTCCTTGTATGAGTTGGCCTTCATGTTCCAGATGATTTGATGGGCAAAGAGCTGAGAGAACTGTGCCGTTTCCAAAATGTACCGCTCCACATATCCGAGACCATCGTAGCGAAGAGCCTGAACGATCTGGGGAACATAGAAGAAGGTGACATCGGCCGAATGACTCTCTAGAGCACGCATAGCGTACTGGATGATGAAGGGCTGGTTCTGATACGCCGGCAAGAACATCGTAACAGCCGTGACTGGGTTCACCGGCTGCCAGAATAGCAGATACTGCAAATTGTTAGTATCCACCAGCGTTTGTGCGTGGCTACAATTGTACGAGCTTACCTTGAGTTGTTGTACGCCAACGTCGTCTGGGAGATGGCCTCCAAAGATCAATGCTAGAGCTTCAGGCTCAGAAACTGCCTTTTCCGGCATGGTGAGTAGAAGAAATCGAACGTCCCTCAGGAGACGTGGAAACTGGAACCTCGTCGCTAGTTCTACGGCAATGGCAGGGTCCTGCCACCACGCAGTACGTACTAAGGGAAGCAGAGCATTCTCCAGAGACGCCTTTGTGGTATTGTAAACTGGCAGGTGGTTCACGGGCCCGTTCAAGGGGTTGACCCACACGACCAGGCGAGACTGCTCGTGCTTCAGCAATAGATCAAGGAGCTGCTCCTTGGCCTGCAACGATTTGACGTTGCCAACAGTATGAGCACCAATGAAAGACACTTGCTGCAAGGCGGCAATGACATCAGATAGAAGCCGAATCTCCGTCTTCAGTTGCAGAATATTGCTACCGAAAGACCACCTCGGCGAGTGTCTGAACCAGCTGAGACCAGCAGAGAGGAGCTTCTCCTTGAGCCTCCACTGGGCAGTCGGCTTCATAGTAGTGTTTGTCCGCAAAACCTGCAATCCAAAAAGCACAATCTCAAACCGAATTTCTCTGGCCAAGGGATGCGAAGCAGACTGCTTCAAGGCGTCCAATGTAAGATCCAGTATACGAAGGAATACCCGTTGCGTGTCAGGGCTTCCATGTCGTGTGGCGTTGTAGTGACTGACCAAGAATTGGAGCAGCCGGGAGTGGGGAGTCAGGACGTCGTGCACCAACTGCTTCTTCTTGCTGAGTGCTTCCAGCTCACTGGGAGCAAACTCTTCCCTTAAAAAGAAGGGGTCGACATGCATCAACGCGGGACTGAAGAGTCCTACCTTGCGGGAAAGAGTGAATTCCCACTGTTGGGCAATTTCATTCAGTAACCTAGACTCCAGCTTTGGGTTCTCGTTGATCACACCCAGCCACAGTGAAATTCCAAGTTTGATAGATTGTTTTGAAAAAACAGCAAAGGGGATGCTGACAAGGTGGTGGGCGACGGCACACTCATCACGGTCACTGCGGCACAACAACGCGGCAGCTCGGCGCAGGATATCCCGCACTTCATTGAGCGAAGTGCTCTTCTTGCTAAGAAT
The DNA here is from genome assembly GCA_003693505.1 of Pseudonectria foliicola. Taxonomy (NCBI): domain Eukaryota; kingdom Fungi; phylum Ascomycota; class Sordariomycetes; order Hypocreales; family Nectriaceae; genus Pseudonectria; species Pseudonectria foliicola. The sequence goes on along the minus strand of QUZD01000077.1, from coordinate 363,741 downwards.
ACGTGCTTCGACGTGTGCCAGGGCCGTGACCGCATTGGCGCTCTCCTTGACCGACGTCTGCACAAAGGACAAGCGACGGTTGTGGTTCATGAAACTGATCAGTTCCGTGCCTCGGTCTGGAAGCATTTCGCCATATCGGTACTCCTGGCGAGTGGTATACTGCGCCACAAAGTCTGACGCGGTGTTGATGCTGGTATTGCCAATCTTGTCCAGGGACTGCAAGCGGTGATCTGTGGAGGGTATGGTTGACACGAGCTCCAGCGCGAATGATCTGCCGAGTGAAGGATGACCATATGCCCCCTCATCTCGAAAAGCAGATAGATAGGTCTGCAGCAGACCTTTGACATCCAGAGGCGCAAGGTTGATGGCTGCCGTCACCCAAACCTTGGCCTTCTTGTACAGGATATCCATTGTCCACCTGCGGAAGGTGTAATCATCTGATAACTCAACTGTGACTTGGCCAAGGTCTGAGCTGAACGTTGAGCGAGGGTCGTATAAATCGGTCTCGGCTTCTAAGCAGCTTGTCCACATGAGGGATATGAGCTCGAGTAGGGCAAAAAGGGACGACCGGTGACATAGAGCAGAGGGTATGTCATGCAGGATTCGATCAGCACATGTGAAAGCCGCCTGCTGAACTCGCTCGATCCGATGGCAGCAGCTGCAGAAGATGGAGGCAAGCTGCGAGGCAGCGTATTGTGCAGAAAAGGCAGAATCTACACCTGATTGTGTCCTCTTGGCATACCTCTCAATAACTGCCGCAGCGATGCCATCCATGATGCTGCTGACATCACCCTTCTGCATGCTTGGTTCCAAAAAGTAAGACACAATTCTGGTGCAGTCACCAGAATCTGCCCTGAGGCTCTCCATAAGATAAGCTGCCTTGAGGAAAATAATCTTGCGATAGCTCAGGCTCTTGATATCGCCAGCCTTGGATGGCACGGTATCACTCAGGGATTTCTTAAGGGCGGCTTCTCGATCACTGCTGTAACCACGACGGAGGATGGTATTGAGCTCAATGTCACTCTCGACCTGTTCGCCACGCTGCTCCGCTACCAGTGGCGGGGAATGGATGGCGATAAGCTGCAGCTGGTTCATGTACTGCTTGCCTCGATCGGTGCTAGCTGTGAAGCCGTGAGCGACGATGTTGAACCAAGCATCCCGTAGTAGTGAGTACGAGTCCTCATCAGACGTCATCTCAACTGCAAGATCATTGCTTGACATCAAAACCGCAAGCGGGTGTAAGAGTTGGGCAATCTCGTTGGCAGCCAACTGGATGTCCGATTCCTTGGTATGGCCAGGATTGGTCGCATCACCCAGTCCGATGATACTGTCAAGTAAATGCTCCAAGTAGATACCACAAAGCGGAGAGTCGCGGCGGAGATTGGCAGACATATGCGTGCGCGCTTCCATTACCTAGAACAATTAGCATAAGCACACGAAGTAAAGCGAGTGTGTTACGTACAGCATCGAGAAGCAAGGGCTTCTTCTCGGCGACACCATCATGACACAGTCGGGTCAGCAACTTTAGCAGCGACCGGAACTCAAGCTGCCCGCCGTGCAGTGCCAGAGCAGCCGCTCCGCTAATGATGCGAGCATCCACCCCCGTGTTGACCTTCTCCAACTTCTGTAACAGCATGGATTGCGCAAGAGCCGTGATCTTTTCGTCTCTGCAAACAGCAGCAATATCACAAATAGTCTGGACCACGTTACCAGAAATCATTGCAGATTCTTCCTCACTGCACATCTCTAGAGAAATAGAGCTCCCCAGGGAGGGGCGCTCAGCATACACCGAGTTTCCTCCGGCCTCGTCGGCGATACCATTCGCCTGGCCATTGGTGAACGATTGATCGGACCCGGGGCTAAGCACGTTCCCCAAGGTGTACAGCGTACTAATCACGGCATCCTTTGACAGAATGTTGAGGACATATGCCAAGGCGTTAGAAGCGATCGTGACTGTCTGTCGGCTGGGTGCACCTTGAACAATGAAGCGGGGCAAGATACGGCTAACAGCGGACGCGTAGTTGGGCGAAAGTCGACAGATCAAAGCCAAGCACCGAAGCACAACAGCGGCCAGGGCCGGGTCAGCCATTTGCGCGGGATCGTCCAGTGTCTCTTGGAGCCAGCTCATAAGAGTCTCAGCATCGGCTACATCCTCGTTAAGTAGTGCGCAGTTCAGGTAAGACACAAGAGCTGCGCCCTTGACGGCGCAAGCTAGGCTCTGCTGGTCAGACGACCCCATTCTGATAAAGTCGGCGCCAGCCTCAATGAAGCTGATTTGTTCAATCGCGTAGTTGGAATAGGCTTCAACTGCCTGGTGGTCCCCTTCTTGGCTCTGCGATACGCGGCGCAACTCCTCGGCACTCTTCGATAGGAGGGTGTCCAGGATGTGAGAGTTCTTCAAACTCCGACCGTCTGTCAGATTCAACGAGGTGCTCGAAGCAACAAGCCACATGAAGCTACGGTGAAGGAGCATTGCACCTAGGGGGCGCCCAGAAGAGGCATACTGGCGCAAATATCTCTTCCATTCCTTGACATCGCGGTCCTGGCTATGGCAGTTGCGGATGGTTGAGAGTGCTGTTTCAACGGCGACAAGAAATGGCTCGGACAAGAGTGACCGGATCTTTTGAATCAGAGACAGACGACCACCAGATCGCCAGAAATCAGCTTGAGCTGAGGCGGCATCCAAAAACCCTAGGAGGGCGACAGTGAGGGTTGCAGTGCGGACGGCGTCCTCCAGGTGTGGATTGTCGAGATCGCCAGCTTGCGGGGACAACATGCCCTCGGTGGCCTTCTGGCACGAGCTCACAAATGCCCATAACTTGTCGGCCACGTTCTCCTGTAGCTCGTCGTAGTTGGTACCTAGAGACAGTAGGGCGGCAGTCACATTGAAAGCAAGAGCTTCGGTCGGAGATGGGTCGATGTTGCGGAAGAAGGGCGATGGGACGAAGACTTGCACGTGTGCTTCGAGTATGTACGGAACCAGCTGATACGAAAGCCGCTGGGCACTCTGGCCGGATTTGATATTTGGTGCCGTCTTACACAGCGCAAGGAGAACCTCGAACTCTCGGATGGACTGCAGCCATTAGTTCCTGGCCTACATTGAAATTGAATCATGGAACGGGTCGACCAACCATGGGAACTCGGCCCAAAGAGCTCGCAGCTTTAGACGGGTAGCCATTGGTGTATTCTCGGGCCTTGGTTCCAGAGTGGCAGGCTCGGCACAGCTTGTCTAGATCGGTTCGGTCAAAGGAGGTCGTGGAGCTTGTCGACGACAGTGCCGCGATCTTTTGCAGCGCTTTGGCGCGAATGTCGCGCACCATGGTTGCGGTGCCGAACGCAGTCGGAATAGGGCGAAATCAACAAGTCGACGATGGCTCCGGCACAGCGATGCCAGATGAGTTCATCGTTGGGCAAGCTGGCTACGCCGCTCCAATGGCGGTTTGTTGTCCAGGAGGCCTGACCCCTGCGGCCCCCTGCTTGTTGCTGAGTCAGCGGAGCTCTTTCGCAAGGCTGCAAGCTTGACGCGTGCTTGCTGGCAACCTTAGCTCCAATCGAAGGCAGCTCTCTGAAGCCAACGTCACTCATCGATCGCAACCTCATTCTGTCCCGCCCCATCCTCCAACAGCTTCCATCGCCCTACTTCCGACAACACCGCATAGATTCATCAAGATGGCTGCCATGTTCAGTCAGAACCCCATCATGAACGGGCCCAACTACTCGTTTTCCGATGCGCCCAAGACGAACACTGGGGAGCTGCGGGAGCACCGATTCAACCCGTGAGTCGCATCTCGTCAATCGATGTTATTCAGCAATGTTTTGACACTTGTATATATAGATACACAGATAATGGCGGTTCTACGCTTGCCATCTCAGGCGCCGACTTCACTGTCATGGCCGGCGACACCCGCCACACCAGCGGCTACAGCATCAACTCTCGCATGTCTCCCAAGGTCTTCAAGATTGGCGGTACCACTGCCTCCCAGGACGACGCTACTCTTGTTCTATCAGTGTGCGGCTTTGCTGCCGACGGCGAGGCCCTACGCGACCACCTCGACACCATCTGCAAGATCTACCGATACCGCCACGGCAAGCCCATGTCCGTCAACGCATGTGCGAAGCGTCTCTCGACGATCCTCTACCAGAAGCGATTCTTCCCCTACTACTCACATGCGATGCTCGGCGGCCTCGACGAAGAGGGCATGGGTGCAGTGTACTCGTACGACCCTGTCGGCAGCTACGAGCGAGAGCAGTGCCGAGCTGGAGGTGCGGCCGGCAGTTTGATCATGCCCTTCCTGGACAACCAGGTCAACTTCAAGAATCAGTACATCCCGGGAAGCGGAGAGGGCCACGAGCTCAAGGAGCGGGAACGACGACCCCTGACACGGCCAGAGGTTGAGACTTTGATTAAGGATGCGTTTGATGGTGCAGTGGAGCGCCACATCGAAGTAGGCGACAGCCTGCAGATGATGATTATTACAAAGGATGGCATCGAGGAGACTTTCCTGCCTTTGAAGAGGGATTAGACGTTCACGTTAGTGAAAGTAAAGGCAATGTATGGTAATGACTCTCCAGATGGCTGTCCAATCACGGATATCCTGCTTGCGAATAGACGTTCGCCCGAATAGGTAGCTTGTCAGCACATATTCTGAAGGCCCTTTGAAATAACTTGTTGCATGCTACCTTTTCTCAGACTAACATCGTCCCTGTATCTCATTTCGCTCGAGTAGTAAAGGTATGTCCAGAGTACAGCCGGGTCTGCTCCGAGGCATATTGATGCTCACTTACAACTGCTCGCTTGGAGGCCGAGGGAGACATGGCAGTGGCTTCAATAGAAAAGTCGTGCCCATACACTATGTAAGAAGTGCAAACGATGTTATGTGCTACCATATGTCACGGACGTTGGTGTCAGGACATACGCGAACAGCAACAGGTGGCAGTCCCAGGCGAAAGACGCCAACATGACTGGGGACGTTGCACCGTAGTTCTGCGCTGTTTGAGCACATTAAGGTATTAGTAGTTAGTATGTCTAGGATAGAAGGCTTAATAGGCAAGCAAACATGAAAGTCAAGGAGCGGAGAGGGGTAGGAGCGACTGAGCCTATCTATGTCATGTTGGGTCATATGCAGATTTTGTGATATTGAGACGAAATTCCCGTGCCGCCGACATTCAACAATCCAGTCGCAGGCATGGAAAGCTTCATTCCAAAGATCGAGCGGTATCTGTCACAAAAAGAAAGAAGGAAGAAGAAGAAGAAGAAGGAAAAAAGAAAAAAGGACCTTATGCCTCTGCAACTCACTACAAACCGAAAAGATCTGGATCTTCGATGGACCATCTCATTTCCTCAATGTTTGCGGGCAGGCCGGTACCCTATTCTTACGTCCCTGGTTCTGCGATCCCAGACAACCCAGAGAGCTATCCGCATCGGGGCCATGACCTGGCCCCAGCTGTACCGTGTGTCGGTCTTCAAACATCAGATACACATGCAGAGACAAGCTTGATCAAGTCACGCCTTGAATCGACCTCAGGCGGTGAGTCTTGTCTGCCTGTCTGCCGCAACACTGTGTAGTAAGGTAGGGGGAAACAAAAGGTTGGACTCACATACAGCGGCCTCGACATATCAAAGGGGGGACAGACATCCGCCCCGACCGCTCTATGTCTCTTGAAAACGCTCTCCTAACCTGACTTGGTTGCGTCCCACGCCCTTTCAGGCTCTCATCAGGCAGCCTAAGCTAGACTAAAGGTTGCAATAGTGCAGTCAAGCCCTTTTAACTGCTCTGCCGCTTCCTGGAGATACCCTGACAGGTACAGGCAAGTAAGTAACCAGCCTTGCAGCTTCGAGTATCTAGCAATCTAACTTAAGGGACAGTTGATACATTCGTGGAATATTAAGCGCCTGTGCGGTATGGACGAGATGGAGAAGGAAGCTTGCTTGCCACGGGAAGCGTGTCTTACCAAGCGTTCCCCTGCCTCACTGACCAGTCTGAAGCAAGTATATCAAGCTTGTTTCTTCCTGCTGCCTCCTAGTTTTCCCTGGAGTGTAGTAAGGTTGAATTACCCACTGTTCCATTACTATCGAGATCCCCGATCTGATGTGCATACCTCACCTTGCTTAGCCAGAGGGTCTACCTTGCAAGCTCGGCTACTTGTAGTCGCTGATACGAAGATTTTCTTGGGTCTCAGAGTACCTACCTAGGTAGGCACCTACGCTGCTACGTAGCTACGTAGGTACCAGTAGACTCAACATGAAAGGGTGGACAGAATCACTACACAATGATCCTTTGACTTGCCGGTGGACTCTCGGCCGCTTGAGCTTCCGGGCGCTACTGTATCATTACTGCCATAGCACGATAAGCAGCCCGCAGCGGCCTGCGTCGTTGCTTTGGCCCATTCAACCAGTACGGGGCTTTCTGCCAAGATGTCACTGATCAAATGTCGGTACTTTCCAGGTAGGTACGGAGTGGTTGTTGCGTAATTGACGGCGATTGCATGGCACTTCGTCACGCTCATGATTGGAGTAGTGGCTGATGCCACTGACGGACTCTCGGGCAAGAGAAGGAGCAAAACCACACTGTTTCCTTCGCATTGTTGTAGGTAATACTTGGCCTACACTGAACTCTTCCCAGTGAGCCCTGTGGCGCATTATAGACGAGCAACTCCGTATGATATCTTTACCTATCGTACCGTAGTACGTGCTTTCATGCGTGGCGTGTCACCCCAGGCCTGTTTCTGGGCTTATGCATTCCAAGACTACGTACCTTGACGAATGCATCTGCAGCAGAGACGGAGTACCGATACATGAGGAGCTCAGAGCTGGGTGGGGTGGCAAAAGCAATGCGATGCCGTCTTGTCCAGTCCGGCCAGCGGCCAGTGGCTTGATCCAAATTTAGTAGGGTTGGTGCTGTCTCGCCGGGCTATGGAAGGGAATATTGGGCTTGAAGATTGCTATTTCGGGTTATCAAAGTGGCTGACTTGACTCCGGGCACTTGCAGGAAAGTTGGTTGACGGTGATGTTTCGTTCTCGCCAATTTCCCTGGATCATGTTACAGGTTCAAGGGCAGGGTAAGTGGCAGTACCAGACGGCGTCCACCTGGACCGGAGTAAGTGGAAAGATGCCGCCGTCTACGTTCTTCTTGGAAACTGGCTACCTGTATGGAGTCGGGGAAAAAATGAATGCATGAAGTATTCACAAGCCTGGCCATGAGGCGGCCGTTGAATGCTCTTGCAGGTACGGATTACGGTCTGCAAGGGCTCGGGTAAATCAGTACCTATTTTGATATTGTACCAGGGCGTGCCATATGCGAGCCTAAAACGTTATTTCTGCAAAAACAATGCCAGATGCTCGAAGGAATTGCCTGTTTGCCTGTGAAGCAACTTGTGTGAAGATGAGCTCCCCACCCGCGCAATCGCAAATACCACCCAATGATTCATTCATGGATGGCTGAATCGGTCAGAGTCAACAACTGCCGTGCCGACCTGGGTCGAACAGGCCGACCGGCAATTACTAGATGGAGGAACGCCACGCACATCCCACGCCCGGTTTCAATTGCTTACGAGGCCGAAGCTCTTTTGCCACTCCTACGAGGGTATGGATGGCAGTGGCAGACACGCAGAGCGGGAGGGGGAGCTGTGACCAGGGCGTGCCAGGCTGCCAGGAAGAGTGCTTCCCCCGGCAATACACGATACTACAGTAGTCTCAATTTGCTTGAGCCAGGGGGACATGCCGAGCTTTGACTAGCACGGCGGATCGGGTGGGGATGTATTGTGCAGGACGACAGATCGAGATCTCATGTCGAGTCTCCCCTCTTCGGTGTGCTTCGTTTGACAGTAGGGCATCCTTCCTTGGCGGACAGGAGTGAGATGGCGGTGCGCTTTGCTCCATCGTGTTGGGCAAAATTGCGGTCTTCAACTCCCGACGCAAGAAGAGAATCTGTCTCACCTCTACTACCTATTCACCTATTGTAGGTCGGTTCTTCAACTTTGAATGCGCTACCAGTGGGACTGGCCGTGTCTAGATGAGCTTAGCCGGATTCGGTCTCAGTTCATTAACCCAACCGAATACCATGATCAATAATCAAAATATGCACCTGGCCCGGGGCATTGGAAATGGTTCAAGTCTACTCTGTACAGACTACAGATTAACAGATTACAGAATAGCAACAGCCATTTCGGCATCACTGCTGGAGACTGCATGGTTTCGCTTTCGTTGCTGTACTGCAAGCGGGCAAGCCGACGTTGACCCACAAGCCGCTGCTGGTGTCGGGTCGCGAAAGATGGAAAAGGCACGCAACTCATGTCCATGTCTGTGTACGTACTGCAACTGCACCAGCGATCGGGTACACAACTCCATGTTTCTGGCAATCGACAGGGAAGTAAACCCTGCTGCCCTTGGTTTGCTGGTTCGAGACCCGAGCCGAAGTTTTGCCTCCAGCCTGCAAGGTACGTACAGAAACCGCCACCATGCCTTGCCATGGGAGGCAGAACTCTTGGCAGAAATCTTGGCAGAAACACGGCACCGCTGGCTGCCGCGCTCAGACCTGCAGGAACTTTCAATCGCTGTAGGCATTGGCTGGGCCAGTACTCTGTACGGTATGCTTCAATTTGGACCTTGTCCTTGTCCCCTTGTGAGTCCAAGCTTTGCACTTTGAGGAAAGTACGGCACATCCCGTGGATATTCGCCACACTCAATGGGCTTGTGGTTGTGTGGCTACTGGACTTCTGTAGGGGCAATGTTTCCAAATTCACGACGCAAAGGTAAAACACGGCGAGGGTGGGCATGAGGTATTATGCATGTGCTGTGAGTAGACATACCTAGGTCTATGCCGAATGGCATACAGAGTCTCTTGAGATATTAAGAATGCAGCTCGACAACGATCTCCTCACATTGGGTGAGATAGCCACCCGCGGTCCCAGTAGTCAGGTCCCAACAACGCCTACACTACAGTCACGAGGCACTTACCTGGCGCGCTGGCAGCCCACAGCCAATGCCACCAGTACTATAACTGGGCGGGCAAGCAATCCACCTCCAGGCTAGGTAGGTAGGTGGCTACCGGTGCTGTCAGGTTGCAATGGTGCGCCGCCACTACCTGGCGTGCTTGGTGGTCAGCATGCGCTACGTACTAAGGTATGGATGCACGCATGATTTAAGCCGGCCTGCTGTAGGTCTGACCAGGATCTGCACCACCGGCGGTCTAGAACCCAAGGGAACCCAGATGACAGTCCAGTGGCATGAGTGGGCATTTGGGCTGGCTTGGCTGGAGTAGCTGGTTGACGACCAGTAGGAAGAACCTTGTCGCTGTATGCGCCTGTGAGTAGTCATAATCACGGATCATCAGAGACTCACATCAGGGTCACACATGCAGCTGCAAGCCATTGGCCCTTGTCGAGCTGTTCAAGTGCCAGCACAAGCTCTGCTTGGTAGCAATGACCCATCCCACACTCGCGATTTGCGACTCAGCAGCTCCGGCGCAAACCAGCGTGAGCAACAAAGTGTTTCTCGCTACAGGCAAGTTGTTACTTGGATGTATGCGCCAGCCCAGCTACTACAGTACTGTGCTTGGCCGGACAGAAAACTCCGGGTCAAAGTATGGGTGAGATCATGCAGTGGCTGATTGGGCAGCCCGCGCCCCAGGGTTCTGTGTTGCTTTTAGGCATGCACATGAAATGAAGGGTCCTTAGGTCCTTAGGTCCTTCTAGGGTCTCTAGGGTCGCGCGTATTTGTGTACTCCCAGGGGTCGGTCGGTCGGTCGGCCGGTCAGGTGTGGGATGATGCTTGTCGCCGGATAGAAATGGGGGAACCTCAGGTACCGGCAGTACGGCACGTGGGTGCACAAGGAGAAATCCCCGAGGGTCATCGTGGGTGGCAATCAGGTCGTTGTTGGCTGGCGGAAAAGCTTTGGGGACCAAAGGGCGGCGGTCTCGGATGGGAAAAGGACAGGAATGCGGTTCTTTGGAAAATGCTGAAGTCGAAAAATCCCATTCGGACCACGACCTACCCGAGCGCCCCGGTCGCCCCATACCCAAGCCTAGAACGTGGAGTTTGACATCCAGGACCAGGGATCTTTATGCACGAGGCCCAATCACACCTCGCGGAAGCTAGGCGAGGCCTTAGTGTTGCGGGAGGCTTGTGGCTTTGAGCAACCCCTAGGAAGAATCAAGGCATGATCGGCATGGTTAACGAAACACCTACTGTACATAGTACTCTGGTTTCTGCGTTATGCACCCATCGGTTTTGGGTTTGGTTTGTGGCATTCGTGTCTGGCAAGCAGGGCCAGCAGGACCAGCAGGACCAGCAGGACCAGCAGGACCAGATTCTTCTTGCCACCAGAGCGACGGATACCTGCACAACCCAGGGTTTTCCTATATAGGTACTGTTCTATTCTTAAGCAACTTGATGCCGATCTCTGCCTCGCGTCATCCAGATCGCGATAGCACACATACTATTGTACATGTAGAGAAGCACTTGCATGTGCAGGCGAGAGCTCGGGACATCCTGCTTTGTCAATGACCCGTCAATATATCCACATATCCCACCAGCACAGAGCGATGTTGGAACAGTTGCGTACATGTTGCGCTGGTGGTGTGCCACACATAACGCGATCCCCTATAGGTGCCTTACTCGACGTACCACAAAAAAAGCGAGCCAACGGGGAGGGATGCCCTTGGCCTCCTCCAGAAATCGTCTCGTTACGTGCCGCCAGTAACACCAATGAGCTAGAGGCGGGCTAATGTGCGCGGACAGGTGCAGCTGCATGGGGGCTCGTGTCTATTGGCGCGGTGCTATGTACAGTAGTTGCTCCCTTGCAATGTCCTGGTAGCCAATGCGCCAATACAGTTCTGTAGTGCACAGCAAGTACTCTCGCGCCGTACTGGTCTTGCCCATCGAGCTGCGTAAATATGTATATGGTCTGCCGATCAGACTCATTCTGTACCTTTCAACTCCACCACTGTATCGCCCTCTATGTATGTACCTGTGTACGTGCTCCTAGGTACCTACCTTAGGTACCTAGGTATGAATGTACAAATGCCATACTTGGTGAGTGTCAGCGTTAACGGGCGCTCCAAGATCAACAGGACTCTAAACGCCACACCCAATGAGACCACGACTGCCCGTCCATCCGCGCGCGATTTGGGACGGAGATTTATAATGTATATACCTACCTACTATGTGGGTAGGTAAGGTAGGCAGGTAAGTAAGGTACCCATAGTAAGCCCGGAACACAACTCTTGTGCTACTGTACCAACCGCTGCCGTGCAAGTACCGACCTGGCGGTTCTGGGCCTGGTCTAGCCTTTCCAGCAGTCCGCTCTGGGGGGTGGTTTTTCTTGAGGGAAACGCATCTGCTCCTGGCAAGAATGTGCGACAACACGACAATCAAGGAATTCCCATGGGTTCATTCACAAGGATACTGCTGCATTGTTTTACCACCCCCATCATCCATGAATACCGGAGGCGGTGGGACTATCTGAGACTCAATAGCACGGGGTCCAAGTCTATCTGGTTCTTTTCCAGCTTGACCTTCGTTCGCTGATGTGAAATCCATGCCTACCTTAGGTATCAACCTCGCCGGTAACCTGATGGCAAGAGCTGGGCTGGTAGACGTAAAGATTTGGTGGGTTTGAGCTCGGCACGTTGCACTGTAGTCGCCAGGGGCGGGCGCTTTACAGCAGGGGCCCATGGGATGGGTGGCAAAAATCGGCCTAGGGCCAAGGTTCTCGGCGCCACCTCATCGCTTGTGGAAGAACGTGTGGCTTTGACCTCGGCCCCCTGGCTTCTTGTTTCCTCAGTTGGCGATCAGCCTTGTCTGACCTTTTTCATCACTCGTCCACGGAATCGCCGGCAGGATGGATGAGGTAGAGTACGAATCCTCAATGATGCTTCTCCACAGAGGCGCGTGTTGACGCAATACTTTTTCCTTCGTGACTTTCTTGCTTCGCAGGTAAATCATTTCATCTTTTGCCCACATAGTATCGCCGGCAAATCGCCAAACCGGTAGGATCGCAATTAGTGCAATATCAACGCCACACACGCCCCTCTCCACAACCGATGGCTGGCACCCCCCCAGTTTGCCTGATGAGTTCATTCTCTCGTCTCGGCGCCCCCCGTTGCTGGCCTCCCATCTCTCACGATGGATCGGATTCTTCCTATACCTTGAGCTACGTACCTACGGTGTACATAGCCCTATTTTGCAGGCCTTATGCATGTCTGAAAACGTCTCGAAACAGCAGCTTGGGAGTCTTGGGAGTCACTGATGCTTTAGCAACTTCAGTGGAGGGCAATGTGCTTTCATCCAACCACATCGCTATTCTCAACTCACAAGGCATGCCATCGTATGTTGGTGGGCAGTCGCATCTATACCCTATGTGCTTCCTCGTGCATGTACCTAACCTCAGCGCATCCCATGAGCTTCAGCGTTGTCGTCTTTCAAGTGTCGAGCTATCCACTGCCTTTGCCCTCACCTACAGTACCTAATGTCTCTGAATCATCCGCTCCCAAGAACACCAAAGAATACAGCCATCTCCATATAAGCATCTACTTAATTCTCTGTCTTCCTGGTTACTATACTGGATACTCGCTTTGAAACCTTATGCAGGTACTGGTGACTGCTGTACTCCATATGCCGTTGCTGCCACGCCGTTCATCACGTTTCCCTCTCCCCACATGCAAACCCAATCCTACAAAGTACATGAACTCACGAAGAGCCTATGCGGTATAGCGAGGTACCTCCGATCCATCAACCTCACTCCACACCTCCCTCCTCTGGCTCGTATCTGTACCGTTCCCTCTTCCTCCCGAGTACCTGCCTACCTACATGGTATCTATCAGCGGTACCATGAACCTTGACTGCCTCGTCCTCCACCTCCTCCACCCGGCCCCATAATCAACCAGACCCATGCTTGTCAATCAATCAATGCCCGCTGACCCTTGAGATCGTCCACACCCTTCCTTTTCGTTCCCGTTCTCACGTCTTGTCTTCTTCCCTGCCACGGCGCTGATAATTCTCAATCATCTCCTTCTGAAGTTCTGTGAACCACACCCCCAGCTAACGCCTCGGACGCCTCGGACGCCTCAGCCTTGGTGATCCTGGTTCTTTCATTGCCGCAGTCGCTGCATTGCCCTAGTCTCGCGGCGGGAACGAGACCTATCAGGCTTTGCCTATAGCGCCCTATCGATCCTAATTCGATTCCTTGACTTCTTCTACTTCCCACTTCCTGTTCGTCCCGGTTGTTCAAGGGGCGATATACGCGTACCTCTATTGACCAATTCCATTATAGGCCTTTGGGCTCTTTCGTTCTCTACTTCCTCGCATCGAAAACGCTCGGCTGGTGGTAAACAGGAAGTTTTTTGTGGCCCCCCTAGTACGTTCTCGTTTCTTTCGTGCGTGGCCAGCGGCTGCTTCGTTGCTTCAAGCAGGAGATTCCGCCGTGGCTTGTGTGCGGTTGGTCTGGAACCCTTGTCCTAGACGGCCAAACTGAGCTTCTTTGACACCAGCTCATGCCCCCTCGTGCGCCAACAACCCCGCCAAAATTCCCTTGCCCTTCTCACCCAACTGCTAAGACTGCTCAGTCCCCTTACGCTTTTCCCATTCATTGGCGTTGATTCGCCTGTACTGGAAAGGACACTGCCATATCTGCTCACGGAAGCGGAAACCCTCAATTGCAGTGGCGTTCGTCCAACTTCTCGGCAGACCCTTGGTCAGTTCGCCCCCCCGAGGAGAAGAAGTTGCCTCCTCCAAGGCACTACGCAAAGATAGGAACCTCAGTCGCTGGAACAACGCCGGCATAGGAGAGGCTGCATCTGGCATACATGGACACATAGCATCGTGTTCTCTTTGCCGCATTGTTGAATTCAACACGGGTCTTGGACTTTACATCGGAAAGCTTGTGCCATCTTTGGGAGACGCCTGTCTTCTACAATACTCTTTTCAAATACGTTGTGCCGGTCTGGCGACCAAGGCATCCATCTTTCTACACCACCACTCTTACGAGACAAATCTGTAGGTGACCAAGAGGAGGACATTGGCGGAACGTGCGACAATGTCTGCGCAAGAATTTCGACCAACAGTCTAAATGGGTTTATAACTGACTTTGTATACGTACAGAAACAAGCATATATCTGAGTGAAAACTGCAGCAAGCTCACACCTACGCAGATGGGGGATGCACCCAACAACTCCGCCACTGGCACTGGGGCTCAATCTCCAGGCCCTCAGAAGCCGCCTGATGTTGCTGTTGGTGGACTACCACCCCTTGGCGATGGCCAGCAGGCATTGGGATTCGAGTCTCAGCGACAGCAGAATATTGCGTTGACTCGCCCGTTCTACCCCGACCAATTCGATGGCACACAATATCCCCCTGACCCTCCTTTGGGATCTTACAATGTGGCTCCCATAGCCAACGCCCTACCCCATGTGGCTTCTCGTCAAGGCCAGTTTCAGTACTCGCCCAGCACTCAACAACGCTACACCACCTCTGTCGTTCCACAGATCCATCAGTTTCAAACCTATAATCCGGTGTCGCCCTCAAATACCGGCTACTACGTTGCCCAAGCGCACATTCCGCAATACTATGGCAGCCACCTCTCTCAGGGGCAAGTGGACTTGGCCCTTTGGCCTAGGCAGACAACGCCATACGTCTCGAATCACGTAACGGCCCAACCTCAGCAAGCATATTACTATCCCTTGGCCCCGCACTATCCGGTTCCGACTCATCATATTCCAAATCCATCCATTAGCGGACCATTCATCACCACGAATTCGATGGCGGCTGGGCCGAGAACATTTTCTAATCAACCTTACGATGCTAGCTCGAATCGACAGCAATTTTCCAGGCCGGTACAAGGTGAGTAACACCGGTCAGAGTCCTTGGTTAGTGCGTAGCCTAATTTTGTGATCCAGAAGGAATAGGGAGACAACAGAACACAGTTCGCGGACCTCCAAGAAAGCCTCGCCAGAGCGGTATGCATCGATCTACTGTCCGGACTTTTTTTTTCAACCGCTGATCAGTATCAGGGCACGCGATCTGGATCGGAAACCTCCCCCCACAAACCGACCTAATGGATCTCGTACAACATGTCTGCAAGGAAGCAGTTGGGCTGGAGTCGCTTTTCCTCATATCCAAGAGCAACTGCGCATTCGCAAACTTCAATAGTGAAGAGGCCTGCTTGTCTGCCCAGCAGAAACTCCACGATTCCAAATTTCAAACGGTCCGCCTCGTTAGTCGACTCCGGAGAAGTACCGTTGAAGGGGCCACCGGGGTTGCTGCGCCTACGGGTCCGTCGGTAGAGGTTACGCCTTTGATCGAGGAGAAAGCTGAGGATACCAAAGCATCCAATAGCTCGAAGCAGTCGAGCCCCTTGCTGGAAGATAAGAAGCTGGCTGGATCGGTGTCTTCCGATTCTAATCAAGAGGGATCAACTCCGAAAGACAAGTTCTTCGTCCTGAAGAGTCTTACAGTGGAAGACCTCGACCTAAGCGTTCGTACTGGGGTTTGGGCTACGCAATCCCATAACGAGGAATCGCTCAACGCTGCATTCAAGGTTAGTCCTTTCGCAATCTCTGAATGAATAAGACTCACGCTAAGTTATTACAGACCTCGGACAACGTCTACCTCGTATTTTCTGCCAACAAATCAGGCGAGTACTACGGCTACGCTCGAATGATCTCGCAAATCAACCAAGATCCGGCTGCTGCGGTTGCATTCGCCCCATCAGCCCAAAGCACAAGCGACCTCGACTTGCCAAAAGCGATACCGACCGAAGCAACCGAACATACACCAAGAGGCAGAATAACAGACGATTCCTCTAGGGGAACCATTTTCTGGGAGGCGGAAAGGGGACCAGAGGATATTATTCACGAAGAAAATGATGAGCCGAGCGAGAAGAGCGAGGGAGAGGATGATTCTGCCAAGGTATGGGGAAAGCCGTTCAAGCTTGAGTGGTTGTCCACGAGCCGCCTCCCATTCTACCGGACGAGAGGGTTGCGGAACCCATGGAACTCGAACCGAGAAGTCAAGATCGCTAGGGACGGTACTGAACTGGAACCTTCTGTTGGACGTAGGCTCATTGGGCTGTTCAACCGAGTGCAGAGCTCAAGTGCTAGCAGCGTCGACACACGGCTCCACTTGATGTCGGTGCCTGTGTTCCCTCCAATTCGGCGGTATGGACACTAGCAAGTCCGTAATCGAAGCATCCGGTCCTCGATGGTGTTCTTTCGATGTGCATGACGTTTTGGGTCGAGCAGAGAGCCTTTCCGATCACGGCTTTTCAAACAAGATCGGGCAACAAAAGTTCGGATGATGGCGAGATACATATCTAGCAGGACGTCATTGCATCAACAAATGATGTTTGTTTTGCAAGTTCAGAGCTTCCTAAGGTCCTACGAGTGCCCTTGAAGTGCTGGCCCTCGTTCTCCTCAAATGCAGCACCTTGTGAGGAAAAAACATTGGTTTGGCATTCTTGCAGTCATATACCATGCCTTGGGTGGGAGAGCCACGCTTGCAGCTGCAGTAAGGGCAATGGAGGTCATTGTACAAAACTCACTCGTCAAATATCATAGCTCCCAATCCATGACTCGGACGATGGAATGGCATAATATGCCAATAACAATTATCTCTCACTAATCATTTGTTCTGATGCTATCATCTTCGATCAATGGGAATGCATCGAGACTCGAAACCCGGAACTCAGTTGCTCTCGAACCTCAATTGCGTCGGTGTCTCGCAAGACCATTGCTTCCCATTGGACGTTGCTAAATCCACTACTGTGACGTCACTTTGTACCGACCCACGATCTGCACTGGCAGGCAGTGCACGGACCATTCTTACATCAAACGTCAACTTTCCTAGGCGTCAATCGACAATCTGTGTAATAACGGACGTCACGCCAGGGTCTGGAGTCGATTTGGAATACCCAAGGCAATATCGGTACTCGCAGGCTGTTTTCTATGTAACTTTCTCATGGTCATTTTCGGGTCTGGTCCTCGCGGATTCGTGAAGGTTCTGGTAGGTTTGTCAGATGGCCCTAGCACTTACTGGAATCTTCTATTGATCCCTGTCCAACCAGCTCTAGGGTATCCAGCACCTTCTGGCAACTGCCAACACCAGACCAGCGACTCAATCGAACTGGCGATACCGAATCAAGTAGATCCAGTCACGTCAGAATCATCTAGTAGCGTCTTTGATTGCTCACCAATATTTAGGCATTTTCTAGAACGCTCGAGTGGGCTGCTTCCTGAGTCTTCGCGAAACTCGGCGAATATGTAACAACTCTTCCACCTAGGCTTCCTCCAAGTATAAAGCAGGATTCAATTCTCCGGAAGGAAGCACTTTCTTCTTCACCAGAACGCATCCCAAGCAAGTCCAGCAAAGCAAACAAGCAAACAAACAAAGCGCAAGAAATCCCTACAATCTCACCCACTCTTACCACACAACTACGAAACCCATCTATTCAATTACAAAGCCCCACCAACCGAGCAAAATGGCCTTCTTCCCTCGCAACTTTTACAACTCTGACGCCTCCTTCACCCCACTCTTCCGTCTCCTTGACGACTTTGACAACTATTCCCGACAGGGTAGCCGCTCTACCATCCAACACTGGCAGCCCAAGTTTGATGTCCGTGAGACCGGCGAAGCCTATGAGCTCCACGGCGAGCTCCCCGGTGTGAACAAGGAGGAAGTCCACATTGAATTCACCGAGCCTCAAGTACTCCAGATCCGCGGACAAACCGAACGCACCTACACCGCCGGCACCCCACCAGCCGGACTCGTTGAGGGTGCTTCCACGAGCGGTACCATCACCGACGGAACGGACCACCGAAACTCGCACCGGGCAACCGTTGAAGACGAGACCGAGGAAGGAAGCAAGACCGAGGCCGACCAGCAGGTGGAGAAGTCCGCAGACCAGAAGCCTGCCGACGCCTCCAAGTACTGGCTCACTGAGCGAAGCTTTGGCGAGTTCTCCCGCAGCTTCAACTTCCCCACCCGCGTCGACCAGGATGGCGTCAACGCTAGCTTCAAGGATGGAATCCTCAGCATTGTTGTACCCAAGGCAAAGAAGCACGAGTCCCGACGCATCACCGTCAACTAAGCACGAAATTTACAACAAGACATGGTTACGACTTCGATGTATGGCATATGAGCCTGTTAATTCGCAGCATCATATTTGAAAGAGAGAGCAGAACTGTTTGGCGAGACGAAAGCAATTACTTGCTTGCTTCATTCCTTGGTGATATGTAATATAGAATTATTAATACAACATCTGATCATTGACCTCAACACTCTGTCACAAATCGGGATATCAAGCTGCCATCAATCTATCAATCTGGGCACCAATAGATAGTAGCAGACCCTAAAGAATCCAACATTGGCCTGAAGAGCCACACTCCCTTAAGGTATGAGGCCCAAAACTTAGAGGCCATTGTCTAAGTAAGCTGACTGAGATATTCATTGTCCTAGATTGGACTGGTAGTTGAAGGTTTAATGGGCCCATGATCAAAGGTGGGTTAGATTGACATGGTCACGTGATTTGGCGTAGTTCAGGTGGCGTTGCTGCCTTGCCTCCAAACGCGTTCCACCGCGCTTGACTTTCAATTGCACCTACTTCATTGAATTCTTTACCCACACTGTTCTGACTCCTCCATCGACCTTTTCAGTTGAACAAACGCAATCGAAACTGTGGTTCTGTTATCGCTGCAATGAGCCAAGAGCATGACGATGCCCAGATGGGCGAGGAAGCTGGCATGACTGGCCCTGGTGCTCCCACCCCGCTGGCCGCTCTCGAGGTAAGGCAGCATCACTGCGTCAGCTGCACTGCATTCACGACTGACAAACCCATAGGGCATCGCAGGCTTGACAAAGCGCGACATTCAGCTGGTCGTCGATGGTGGCTACAACACAGTGGAGTCGGTTGCATATACTCCGCGACGAATGCTCGAGCAGATAAAGGGCATCTCTGAGCAGAAGGCAGCCAAGATCCTTGCCGAAGGTATGTAAAAGGGCGTTCACTTCTCTTCGAGCCGAGGCTAATTTTCTTCTAAGCCTCGAAACTTGTGCCGATGGGCTTCACTACTGCCACAGAGATGCACCAGCGTCGGAGCGAGCTCATCTCCATCACGACCGGATCGAAGAACCTCGATACTCTGTTGGCGGGTGGAATCGAAACTGGATCAGTGACTGAACTTTTTGGCGAGTTCAGGACTGGTAAAAGCCAGATTTGTCACACCTTGGCCGTGACATGCCAGTTGCCGTTCGACATGGGTGGCGGCGAAGGCAAGTGCATGTACATCGACACCGAGGGCACATTTCGACCTGTGAGGTTGCTGGGTGTTGCCAATCGATTTGGACTCTCCGGAGAGGAGGTTCTTGACAACGTGGCTTACGCCCGTGCCTACAACTCAGACCATCAGCTGCAATTACTGAGTCAGGCAGCTGCCATGATGTGCGAGACGCGATTCTCGCTCCTCATTGTTGACAGTGCTACGTCACTATACCGCACAGACTTCTGCGGCCGTGGAGAACTCTCGAACCGCCAAACCCATCTTGCCAAATTTATGAGGACATTGCAGCGGCTCGCTGATGAGTTTGGCATCGCGGTAGTCATCACCAACCAAGTTGTTGCTCAGGTAGATGGTGGGCCAAGCGCCATGTTCAACCCTGACCCGAAGAAGCCAATTGGTGGTAACATTATCGCCCACGCAAGTACTACCCGAATCAGTCTGAAGAAGGGTCGTGCCGAGACCAGAATTGCCAAGATCTACGACAGCCCGTGTCTTCCCGAAAGCGATACACTGTTCGCCATTGGTGAAGATGGCATCGGTGACCCGGCGCCCAAGGATATGGACAAGGATAAGGATTGATGAGAGCCTTTTCGAACCGTTTTATCTCAATGTTTTAGGGCTCATGATGATTTAATACGTGCATGATGGTTGGCGTTAGCGTATGAGCAACCGTTTTGCTAGGTGCTGGAACTGGGATTGTTATTAGTGGCTGCTCGAGGCTGCGCAAGTATGGGTGTGAAAACGAGAAAACTAGCCCGAACATTAGGCAATCTGGTATTTACAACAAGTATTAAGGACTCACGTATCATATCAATCTGTCCAAAGAAGCGATGATTTATGGTAAAAGTTATGCTGGCCATGCGGGAATGCTTTCCTTTACCACTGTAGGGAATCAAACAAAGCTGTACGGAGTACAGATTACGGAGTAACAATAGTCTATCTGTAGGTGTAGGTAGGCTTTGTAGGCTTGGTAGGTAGGCATGGGCAATAAGGTGGGTGGCGAGACTAAGCTGGTTTCCACATTGGGTTAGCATGGTCGCGCACCTCAAGGCTCCACTCTGAAATTCTGGCCATGCAACGCGACAGCAACCAGTTGCGCCCATCGCAACAAGCCTCGACGCTTCTTCAAACGACTCTCGCAATCGATCTGCTTTATGGAGGCGAGATGGATTCGGGTGAGACACAGTATCTCTTCAAAGAGACACGCTTAAACCTCGAGCCTCCGACTGCGGCGTCTGCGGTGACGATTCGGGTGCCCTCCAGCTCTCCCTACGGTCGGAACAGTCGCACGCCTGCGAAAGACAAGTCGGCAGAGGACGAGACGACTTTTCGACTGAAGAACCTCGCGACTGCCGCGTCTGTTTATCACCGAAGATGGCACGATACGCCACGCAGCTTCCTCTGGCGTGTCCTGGAAGAAGGCACTCTGCTGAGCATCCGGGCCGTTGACGTCTTCAAGAAGGCGGCGGCCGCGGATGCTACCCTCGTCCTCAACTTCCACTTCACCGTCCCGATACAGCCGGGATGCGTGGCGTTATCCGATCCCGAGGAGCATGATGCGGTGTGTGTCTATGTCCTTGACCAGGCCTCGCAGCTGTATAGCTTCATGCTTCGACCAGAGCTTTTTAGACGAAGATCGGCTGTCGATTCGAGTCTGGCCGAGTTGGGCAAGGTTCAGGCCCCTGCTGGTCTGGGTTTCAAGCATGCTCACCGAATGGTGGCCGTGTCGACGAATATGCTTCTTCTCACTGTCAACGATGGTGGGATGATTCGTCTTGATAAAGTCAAGTCTCATGATGGTAGGTTAGGATGTTTGATCTTGGTGCCATTCAATGCTAACAATGGTCGATTAGCATCTACTCCGATGTGGAAGGAGACATTTTTCAACGTTCAGGGATGGGCGCAGAACTTACGAAGCATGCTGCCATTTCAAGGCAGCAACACGATTCGGTACGGAAAGGTCAATATGGAGTACAGTGCCGCCACCTCCATTCAGATCACGACATTGGGACTCGAGAACGCCCTCTTTGCAGTTACGGTCTGCCTAGATCACCGCATGAGAATCTGGAATGTCAACGACGGTCGAATCCTCTACACGGGTGACATTCTTGATACAAACAGAAACCCACAGGAGGTCGGCAAGTGGGCAATCGACCCTTCGCAGGCCAATCTGATTCAGGTGGTCGGCCGCCAACGAGGCCAGAGGCTCTGTGCCACTTTTTCTCCCATTGGCGCAGGAGAGTTCAAATTCTGGAAGATTATCGCCAAAGATGCCCAAACGATCATTGTCGAAGATGTATTCCCCAAGAACGCCCTGGTTCCAGTTACACCTTCTTCGTCGGACGTGTGGACCCTAGCCGATTTCGCTCTTTCGGCACCGGCTGAGAGTGCAATCCAGCTTTGGACGCTGTGGAAGAATAACATGACGTACCGCATACAAAGACTCGAGCTCGACAGGAAGAATATATCACAATCCTGGGACAACAACTGGGATGGCGTTTATGCGGATACCATGATCTCCACAGCAGAAACATCAGGCCCCTGCGATCCTACCGATGTCACGGAGAAGTGGCTACAACTAATCCTGAAGCCTGGGCGATTCACGAAGGCAACGCTGGAGACGGCCTTGTCGATCTACGAGAGGGGGCTAGGCGCCGTCAGAGAGTCAGGCAAAGGTCGCGGTCTTGCCGAGTCGATCTGTTCCGTTTTGGGCTCCACTGCATCTCTGGACCGAAGCTCGTCCGGAGCTATGGATTACGAGCAATTTCGTGCTTCGGGAGAAACACAGTGGCGAAGATTCTATCGACTGCTGATCGAGCTTGACAAGCAGCGGGGAGAAGCAATCGGTCTTTGCTTAGACCCCGACGCAGATATGACCTGGGTTGTGTGCGCCGATTTTCTCTCCGCAATTCGAGAGTGCAGCAACCTGGAGAAACTATATCACAACCTTGCTACGCCTGATGAGGAGCAGGAGCAGGTTGCCGCTCTTATCAGGTCAGCACTTTCATTTGTGGACGGGTTTTCGGACAGTTTTGCACAGCTGTGTCAAGCAGTTTTGCGGTGTGAGTTATTCGAGGACTCTTCCAAAACCGATCTCGAGAGGATTCAATACTTCTCGGATAAGTCTGGCTTTTGGAGAGGCATCACAGATGAGGACTGCAACCAGGTCGTCGATGCTTTGGGGTCAAATTTCAGCATGGTGACCGATGAACTCTATGCCAACGTTCTAAGCTTGGTTGCTGCCCCGGCAGATGCTACCAGCCGAAACCCACAGCACCCATTGACCGACTTTGGAAGAAAACTTGTGGTCAAGGCAGTACAAGAGTCCATTGAATTGCAATGGAATATCTGCTTGAGCCAGCTCATTCTGCTCGTCCACATGGAGTTTGAATTTGACCAGGATGCAGATGCCCTGCATCATCGCGTGGACATAGGTCTTGTCTTCAGACAACTTGTCGGGGCTCTTCGCAGACTTGAGCTTCTGAAATGGCTCGCGAAGACAGAGTTCTCGGTACCGACATTTCGGTCTGACAAGGGGGAGCTGCCCATTTCACGAAGGAACCCTGAAGACATCTCTATCATAACGGCTTTGGAACTCAACGTTGGGCATCTTTTAGGCTTTAGCGACATCGAAGCTGAGTCGCTCGCGGGCAGTGTGACCGACCTCGTGGTCAACCTCTGTGCTCCGGACAGCGACATTGAGGTCTCGCCACCTCTGATCCAGTGCTCGCTCGTGAAGCAGGAGAGGGCCGATCTAGCCTTGGATCTGGCTCCGTTCTGCGACCAGAACCCGTTTTCAGTATATGTCCAGGGTCGAGTTTTGCTGGCACTCAAAGACTTTGGCGCTGCTGCGATCAATTTCAGGAAGGCAGCCATCGGAATGAGTAGGTCCCCATGACTTTGCATGTGACAGACAACTACTGACAGCCCTCTAGGCACTGAGAACATTGAACCTGATCGGCACAGCGGTGGTCTGCTCGACGACACAGAATGGAATCTCCTGAATAAGGGCCTCGCCAAGTACTATTCTCACATCGTGGCTTTGTTCGAGAAGCACAAGGCCTACTCCTACGTGGCTGAATTCGCCAGGCTGGCCATCCAATTCCTGGCCTTCAAGGCTGATGATCTTTCCACCAAGGTAGACATGCAAAGCCGGCTTTTCAACGCCGCCGTGGCGACGTCGCAGTTCGAGCTTGCCCACACCAGCTTGCTCTCCATTAAAGACCCCGCCCTCAGACAGTCCAGTTTGCGGAAGCTGATCGACAAGATGTGCGAGACGTACCACAATATAGAGCTTGTGGGCCTGCCGTTCCCAGGGATGCAGCAGCAGGTGGACGACATTCTTGCACAAAGGTCCAAGTCGACTTTGGACGTGGTAGATGGGTTCCCCTATCACCAGGTGCTCTATTCGTGGCGAATCAAGCACAACAACTACCGGGGCGCCGCCTCGGTACTCCTGGATCGCATCCAGAAGTTGAGAAGCGCTGGGGAAGGCGACCAGGTCACGGGCGATGATATCCTTGACACTCCGGTGACGAGGCAGTACTTGCTCCTCATCAATGCACTCAGCTGCGTTGACTCTAAGCAGGCCTGGATCTACGAGGAGCCAGCGCCAGGTTCGGAGCAGGCAGGGAAGCGCAGGGTCGTCTCGCTGGCGGACATTAGGAGGCAGTATCAAGATGAGCTGGATCGAATCGCAGCCATCCACAACAACCAATTCGGGTTTGATCCGGATGACATTATGGAAATAGTATGAAGCAAAGGGAAGGATTAGGATTATGTAGACTTTGGGTGTTGCTTCGAAGACTCTTGGTAAAGAACTAGATACCTGGGAAACGACATGGTTTCACGTGCAATTGATGGCTCTTGGTTTGAAAACCGACGAACTGCTAGTAGGATTGAAATAACTTTCTAAAGTGATACTTCAGTCACTTGGTTCTTCTTCGCCCCCATGTTTAAACCCAAACGCCAAGACCGATGCTCAAAAATTTGCAAGTGGCTGATAGGAAGATACCGCCGGGATTTGGAAAAGACTTTATACCTGAACCGTAGCAAGCTTGTTCTCCGGGGGAGCGTGTAGTTGCTGGGTGCCTCCGGGTTGGATGGGTGCAGCATCGGGAGCTTGGCGGTACAGGATAATCTCCGACTGCTTGAAGTATCTTCGAGCATCTATAGAACAAGTTAGTAGCATGTCCTGGTACACAATAGTCTTGTCATTTGTAGAAAGTAGTGGCCACTGACCTTCGTCGATGAGGACGAGACTGAGGTAGTATCGAGTGGAGAACTTCTTGTTGACGTCGCGGAAGGTGGGTGTCAAGTCGAAGCCGCCAAGGAAGAGTCGGATGGGAATCGTCTCGCCGCGCGACGGCGAACCATCCATGATTTCGAAGCGCACCAGCGTCTCGCTCTCGTTGTACTGATTTGGCGCGGCGCCGGTGGTCTCGCGGCGGATAATGGACAACTCCATGTGCTTGATCTTTAAGCGGACGAGGAGGAAGTAGATGCGGCCGACGATGACGTCTTTGAGATGGTATTTACTCTTGCTGTACTCGAACTCGATGTGAAGACAGTCCTCGATACCGACGTCCATCTTGATGCTGCTGTTCATCTCGGGGGGGATGCGGTAGCTGTAGACCCAAATGTCCTTTTCACGGATGACGTCGGCCATGCGACGAGAGACGGTGACGCGGACAAAGTAGCGCAGCTTGACGTTGATGCCATTGTAGGACTCGTACTGCTTCTCGACATTCTTGAAGTTGAAGTCAAAGGTCTGGGGGTGTTGCAGCTCGCCGGGGGCAGCCAGCTCCTGGTTGAGAGAGAGAAACTCATAGTGGTTGCCGCGATCAAAGAACATTTCTGCGCAAGGATTAGCACCGGGTGTCTGTCTCGATGCTCGGCCCATATCGTGTTACAGGAAGCAGAACTGCCATCTACTGTCTGTAATGGACGCATTCAGGGGCGGGGCAAGTCTGGCCTACCTATCGTGCCGATGAACTGGACCTTGATCCCCGTGTGCTCGAGGCGCTTGCCGTCCTTTGGCCTGACGGTGACAGCGCCCTTGACGGACTCGCCATCCATGAAGAGAGGTGCCTTTTCGCGACGGTTCTTGTCGAGTTTGACGTCGACCATGGAGCGATCGTCGGCATCGTCGAGGACGATGTCGATGTCGACGGGAGTCGCAAAGAAGTAGGACATGGTGTGAGCGAGGCGGTTCGGTCAGCCGAGGCGGGCGGGAGTCGAGGGGCAACGGAGACGGCGCAATTGGCCTTGGGTCGTTCAGCTAAAGGCAGCGATCGATCGCGAGGTTGAGAGGCTGGAGGTGAGGGCCGGCGCTGACGTATCGGCCGGGGATTGACCCACCCAAGCTCCTCCGGACAGCCATCTGTTGTTCCGTTGGAGAAGGGGGCTGAGGGGAGGCTGGCGTGATCTATCACGTGTATTGTCACGTTAACTGCGTTACCGAACATTGGGGCCCACCCTCGGCTGGCTCCATTTTGCTCTGCGTCGGCTCAACCACGGCACCACGCCGTGTTTTTACTCACGTGAAACGAGCCCTAGAACTTTTCCAACCCACACGAAATTCATCGATCATTTCGTGAACTGCCGCCCGTCCCTCCCAAGATACCCTCAACCCCCGACGACAACACCACCGCACGACCGGCAGGATGAAGTACATTCATTCTCAGGAGCTCTTGGAGATCCCCGAGGGGGGTATGTGACTCCCCGTTCCCTATTGACATTCCTGGCGCCGCTGGATCGATTCGGAAGAGGTGGAAAGATTGTCGGCGAGCTTGGAGGGCTGTGTCCCACCACGACGACATTTGGGCCTGGACGATCAGGAAGGCGGCACTGGGAACTGAACTGGCTACGCTCGTTGAATCGGAAAGCTGACAATTGTGCGCCTACAGTCAAGATCAGCATCAAGTCCCGACTTGTGACCGTTGAGGGTCCCCGAGGTACGAGCACAGAACCCAGACCCTAATCGCTCGTTGCGAGCCCCCGCCACCTTTGTCTGGTCGTGGCTTGTCGAGCGAATCTGGGCAGTGCCAGTGAGCGACAATCAATCTGACAATGGCGACACAGGCAAGCTGTCCAAGGATCTTAGCCACCTGGCTGTCAACTTCGGCCTCCCCAAGAAGAACACCATCTCCATCGAGATCCACCACGGCAACCGAAAGAATGTCGCTACCCTCCGAACCGTCCGCACCCACATCAACAACCTCGTTATTGGTGTGACCAAGGGCTTCAAGTACAAGATGCGCTACGTCTACGCCCATTTCCCCATCAACGTCAACGTCGACAAGAACGCCGACGACGTCTACGAGGTCGAGATCCGAAACTTCATTGGCGAGAAGATTGTCCGACGGGTCATCATGCAGGCTGGTGTTGAGGTCCAGATCTCCACTTCCCAGAAGGATGAGCTCATCCTCCAGGGCAACTCCCTCGAGGCTGTGTCGCAAAGCGCTGCCGACATCCAGCAGATCTGCCGAGTGCGAAACAAGGATATCCGAAAGGTACGACCCCCCCCCCCCGCCATCAGCAACTCCCCCATCGATGATGCTACGAGAAAAAGACATTGATGACTAACCCTCCACTCATGCAGTTCCTTGACGGTCTCTACGTTTCCGAGAAGACCAACGTCGTTGTTGAGGAATAGACGAGGACACGGATCTTGTTTCTTTTGCGTTTCTGGGTCTCAGGAGTGGCGAAGGTTCATCATTGCATGTCATGTAGCGAAAAAAGGGCTACAAAACAAATACTAAAAGCAAAGAGATGATGACTCTTGTGCCAACGCTTGGATTTTGCAACTTTGTGCGTACGTGCGTGTGTACGTGTGTACGTCACGGGCTTCGACATGTGCGGTATTTGGAATCTAGCATCCTGGGTCCAGACGGGAGGGTTCAGGGGGATCGTGGGCGGTGTTCAAGGAGAAAAAATTTGAATCATTCTTCAATCATTACGGCGGCGCTACCGAGAAGCTACCTGTGAATCTATCGTGCAAACATGCGAATTCCCTCGGTACGAGTTCTAAGAGGAGGAAAATTCGCCAACAAACGACCAGAGCTATGAAGGGGGTTCTAGGGGAAAGCGATTACCCCCATTCTCCCGTCGTGACATGGAAACCCCAAAGTGACTCATAAAGCTGGCCTCAATCCTTCGTAGGCAGTCGTATCTCCTTGTCCTCAATCTCGTAAACCTACATGAATAACGTGGCAGCAAAAAAAAAAATGAGCATGCCATCTCAACCGGGAAACTCCAGGGAACCCTAACTATGTGCTAAAGCGGTGGGACTGAGCCAATGTTTTTGTGAGCTCAAACCCATCCTATATCAAAAAGTGGAAGCATGTACAGAAAACGCGGGGGGGTGGTTCGGGAGGGGCTCGATCAAGCCCGACGGGGTGAGCGCGAATAGTAGGACCTTGCCCTGCTGTCTCGCGAACGTCGGGTACGGCCGCTTCGGCCGGTCTGGCCGGTGCGGTGGGTTCTTCCGCCGGAGCTAGTGCTGTCTGAAGAGGGGTCTTGGTCAGCTTGGTCGCTAAGAGTATAAAGCGAGAGAGAGAGAGAGAGCTACTTACTGGATACCGTGTAGTCGCTGTAGGAGTAGTACGAGTCGCTATATCGCGACGATCGCGGCGGCGGCGGCTTGCGGTCCGACGGACGCTTGTCTTTCTTGAGATTGAGAAGGGCAAGGAGCGTAGCGGCAAGGCCAGCGAGGCCGAGCCACTTTCCGCCGCCCGACTTCTTCTCCCGACGATCGCCGGCGGACGAGGGGCCCTTTTTGCCGCCGCCAAACCAACCGCCATGGCGCTCACGGCGAGAGTAGGCTGAAGGCGGTGGGCGGCTGCCGTGGCGGGAGTAGCGCTCCTCGTGGACCTCGACAGTCTCCTTGCGATCCTTCTTCTTGCCAAAGATGGCGTTCCAGATGCCGCGAGCGATGCAGCAGAAGCACAGCAGCAGCAGCAGGGCGACACCGGCGATGGTGCCGACGACGATGCCGGCAATGGCGCCAGCGCTGAGGCCGCCGCCGGTGCCGCCGCCGTCGGCGCCAATGGTATCGCCTCCGCTGGTGGCACTGGCCTGGCTGTCGGTTTCGGTGTTGGAGGCCGTCTCGGTGACAACGCCGGTGGTGACGATGGTGCTGGTGCCGATGACGCGGTAGGGAGCCGAGTACTGGGTGGTGACCCGGCCGTTGGAGGTGACGACAATGGTGGTGCCGGCGCCAAAGCCCGGCTTACCAGAGCATTGGCCCTTGAAGGCGCACGTCTGCCAGCCGGCGCAGCAGATCTCGCCGCAGGCCTCCTGCTCGTCGTTCTTGGGCACGCAGTCGACGCCCTTGGTGGGCTCTGGGGCGGGCTCGTACCAGGTCATGAGCGTGCTGGTGTAAGTGTGCGTCTCGGTCCACGTCGTGGTGAGGGCGCCAGCGACGCGGCCGCCCTTGGGCACGCAGGTTGCGACATTGCTCTGGACCGTCGTGCAGGCCTCATTGGCGCCGCAGCAGAGCTGGTTCTCGGCGCCGCAGTACTCTGAGCAGTCGCGGTTCATGAGGTAGGAGAAGCCCCAGTCGTGGAGATTGTCGCGCGGGAGTGGATTGGCCGTTGTCAGGCCCACGGCCGCCGCCAGGAGCAGCAGCAGCTGCTGCGGCCGCTGCGAGCGCTGAGAGCGCATAGCGAAGGCCAAGACGATGGCGATGCTAGAGTGCTGGAGTCGACGTTCAGGTCTGGCGGTGGTGGTGATGGACCGACGAGGGAGCAAAGTCTCAAAGCGATGGAATGAGGAGTTGCTTGGTGGAATGCGGCACGGCACGGGCGGGAGATCCCAAGCCTAGAGCGGGCGGTGTGTGTGAGAATGAATGGATGTGAGTGCAAATGTGAGTGTGAGTGTGAGTGTGAGTGCGAGTGCGAGTGTGAGAGCGTGCAGTAGTAGCGGGCGGGCTGTGTGATGCGTTGGCACCCAAGGAACTCGACGGACGGCGGCGATGGCTTGCACAGAGTTGCCGAGTCGAGGAGGAGAACAGCTGCAAATGCAAAGAGCAAAAGAGGTAAACCGGGGGGGAAGGGAACGAGGAGCCAAGAGGTGTGCACAGTACTGGGAAGACGCAGGGTGAGTTTTAATGCGGCGGGTGGTGGTGGATGGCTTCGTCTGGTAGGCAGATTCCCAACCTCCCACTTACACCCAGCCTCTCGGTTTTCGAAACGTCACCCTCCATCAAGGCACGACACGACTCGACCCGGCCCAATCACCCAATCACCCAATCACCCAATCATGGCCCAAGCGGGACCTCTAGCCAGGGGGATAGTCAGGTCCAGGCGCATGACTAGGGAGACGGGGCGCAAGGAGAAGAAGAACTGGAAGAATAAAGCAGGTCAACGGCATTGGCGGTGGGAGCAGGTACTTGGAGGGATTTGCAATGCACGCATTGATTCGGGCTCTCCCATGGTGTTGAGCTGGTGAGCTGGCGGTCACCACAGCGCCGTTGACCCAGTAAGAGACCCCTCTATTACAACCTTACTTACAGCGGCCCGCCGCTTATCGATAGGTACCGCCGGCGGTATATCAGGTACCTTGGTTCCGTACCAGTACACGTATCGTTGGGTGCTGAGACCGCCTCACATAAGTACCCAGATAAGGTAGGTAGGTACTATGCTACCAAGATTATGAGCGCTATCTGAGGCGAGCAATGATCCCCTCCTCTCATCAGGGCCCTGGCACTTTAGCTACCTTGTCTTAGGTACCTACCTACCTACCTAGGTAGGTAGCCAAGGTACGGTAGCTTCTTTTCTCGCCCGGCCCTCGGCGAGATGCAAGCAACAAGTGACAGCCTCGACTACACAAAGTTCCTCCCGAATAAGCATATTGGCGGCGGGTAGCTGCAGCATGGGGATGAACCATGTCCTGGCGAAGATTCGATGCTTGCGCGAGATGCTAATTTCAGGCCAGGGGCCCTCTAACCCTGCAGCTCACCGGGGCACCGAGGACAATAGATGATGCTATGCTTCAGTGGCTTAACGGCCCGGGCGCCATAGATTGGATGGAAATCGTGGTGGTTGGGAGGTTGGCCATCCGTGCCTCTGTGCCTCTGTGCCATCGAGCAGAACGTGCTCGATTGGTGGTCCGTGTGTTTTCTTGCTGGTGGGCTTATTTACTCGATCGGAGCATCCCCCGGCCCGGCGCCACAAACGCATCATCGGCACAAGCCACAGTCCGACACTTGGTGGGGCAGCTTCGTGGCTTGCCTGTTCAGCGTGCGTTTGAGCTCCCTCCGAGAGGAGTGCCAGAAGTGCTAGCCTAACAAGCAGGGCAGGGAGCTTGTGACGCCGTCGGCTGCATCATCAACAACCGCAGTTCATCAGTCTTTCATCGCTTTTGCGCCCCCGCCCCGACTCCCGTCTCTCCTCCCATCGCTGTCCATCTCGTCCGACGCTCCTTTACTCTCCTCCTACGGCCTCCCCTCCTCCACCGGCCTAGACCTCGCGACGTCGACGTCTGCAGTCGCTGCAGCCAAGTCTCTCTCCCTCTCTCTCCCTCTCTCTCGCTAACCCCCCCCCCGCGACTTCGTCACCATGTCGCTCGACCCGCCGACGTACCTGGCCTCGCTGCAGAGCAACATTCGCCAGCGGCCCATCCCCTGGGACGGAGCTGTTAGAGCCGGTACCCTCACCGAGGAGCAGTATGCCAAGATCCGCGCCGTGGACAAGGCCAAGAAGTACGAGCAGAGGCAGGAGATTGTCGCGGGTGATTTAGATGGCTATCGGGTCTTGTTTGTGGGCGGCGACGGAAAGTCTAGTGTTTTCGAGACGGCTGGCAAGCACCCCAATGTCATCCAGTACATTCTCGTTCTGCTTGGCGATCTACTCGATGGTAGGTACACTGATGCGGAAGGCCGAACCAGGGCTTCCTCTCTTGTCGCGCAGTCACCTATCCGCGCAACGTCTCTACCCCACAATGTACGATGAAACACTCTCCGCTAACAGCTGCATCTCTCTCTCCTCCGAACAGCCGTTCCCTCTCTTGCCAAGGCATTCTTCAAGGCTCAAGATCCGTACCGACACTTTTTACCGCTGCTCAACTCCAACAACACCGAAGATCCTATCCCGCTCCTCACATCGCACGCCCTCACCAACCTGATGGCGCTTGCCCGAGATGACTCGTCGGCGACGAACCAGGCGCTGCCCATTATTCTCACCTACCTATCCGGCCTGGCCAAGAGCTCCGACGCAGGCCTACAAGACATTGCCGTGCAGGAGTACTCGTTGCTGCTCTTTGGCCCTGCTTCAAGGGGACTCTTTTGGGATCACCGAAGCGAGACCATTGCGCCTCTTGTCAAGATTCTCCAGACTGCTGCGGGCATTGGAAACGGAGGTAGTTCCTCGGCCAGCCTCTGGAGCGGCAACACGGGTACGCGCTCCAATGGATTTGAGGGCTCGCTAGGAGGCGGCGTTGGACTGCAGCTGCTCTACCACGCTCTCCTTGTCATGTGGCAGATGAGCTTCGAGGCCCAGACTATTGGCGACGACCTCAACGAGTAGGATACTCCCCTCTGCATAATCGCGAAATCGGTGCAATGTTGACTGACACCCTCCTGTAGCGAGTACGACATCGTTCTTCTGTACACCCACCTCTTGCGGCTGTCGCCCAAGGAGAAGACGACCCGGCTGATCCTGTCTACGCTTCGCAACCTGCTCGAGAAGAACCAGTCGTCGCTGCTGCCGACAGCGGTCCTCGCTCGTCTTCCCGCTCTACTGGGCAACATTGGCAGCCGTCATCTCACCGACCCGGATCTGCTGGACGATCTCCAGAGCCTGAGGGAGCTGCTGGAGGAGTACACCAAGACCAAGACGACGTTTGACGAGTACGTGGCCGAGGTTCGGGCTGGTCATTTGCGGTGGTCACCACCTCACCGAAACACGGTCTTCTGGGCCGAGAATGCGCGCAAGATTCTCGAGTTTGAGAATGGAGAGATTGCTCGAAAGCTAGCCGAGATCATGCGGCAACCGTGGGACAATGACAAGCAGGTGTTGGCCATTGCTTGCAATGATGTCGGTTGCCTGGTCAAGGAGGTGCCGGAGAGGCGATACCAGCTGGAAAAGGTTGGGCTCAAGAGGAGGATCATGGAGCTCATGCAGTCGGATGACGAGAATGTCCGCTGGGAGAGTCTCCGCGCACTGGGCGGCTGGCTCAAGTACAGCTTTGAGCAGCAATAATCTCGGCGATGGAGTGTGCTGGCCATGTGTTGTTTGTATTTCTGCGACCGTCTTGAGCATGCCCGCGCACTCGAGAGGTCTCGGCAGATGAGCCGAAGCCGTAGAATTGATTGTAGTTTGCATAATTGGACGGTACTGACGGGTGCCTACGAGGGCGCTTCGCTATTCACATTGTACGAATCCATTGAATTGATTGTCTCCCATGTTTTTTTTTTTCTCTCGGTAGGATGTCGAATAGACATGGACATTGCACCCGTTTATTGAGTGGAAGTTGGAGTTGAGGTTGGAGCTTCGGCCGGGCTCCGGTGTGCCGGCGCCGCGTGGTTCGGATTCGGCAGGCGAGGCCGAGCCCCGCTGACCGTGGCTATCCGAGCCCCCTTGTCGTCCCACCCAATGGAGGGCAACGCTCGCTGCATTCGGATACCTTAACGTTAAGGGACAGTAAGCTTCCTTGGATTTGATTCCACTGACTCCATAAACATTGCTCAACCTTGTGCTCGAGTGACAACCCTTGACACCTTTCTTCTTTCCTTCTGCCCTCGCCCTCGCCCTCGCCTTCGCTCTCGCTCTCGCTCTCGTTCTCGCTCTCGCCCTCTTATTCCCATCATTTCCACTCATCCAACATCAAGCCAATTGAGCGTCATGAAGGGTCTCAGCATGGCCTCGAGGGCTGCTGCTCTGGCTGCCCGCCGCCCCACGTCATTGGCACCTTTGGCACCTCTCGGACAGGCCAGGAGAGCATCGGGAGCCGCCGCCGGCGAGCTCAAGAAGACGCCGCTGTTTGATCTGCACGTGGCCAACGGCGGCAAGATGGTGCCGTTTGCGGGCTACCAGCTGCCGGTGCAGTACTCGTCGGCGTCGCTGGCCGAGTCGCACCACTTTACGCGGAGCCACGCGTCGCTGTTTGACGTCAGCCACATGGTGCAGCACATCTTCAAGGGGCCCGCGGCGGCGGCGTTTCTGGAAAAGGTGACGCCGTCGGACTGGACGAACCTGGGCGCGATGCAGAGCAAGCTGACGACGTTTCTGTGGCCCGGGACGGGCGGCATCGTCGACGACTCGGTGGTGACGCGGCTCGGCGAGGACGAGTACTACGTGGTGACCAACGGGGCCTGCCTGGAAAAGGACTGCAAGTACTTTGACGAGGAGCTGGGCCGGTTCGGCGGCGGCGTCGAGTGGACGCGGCTCGACAACTCGGGCCTCGTGGCGCTGCAAGGCCCGCAGAGCGCCCAGGTGCTGAGCGAGGTGCTCACGGGCGGCGCGGACCTGCAGAAGCTGTACTTTGGCAACGCCGTCTGGGCCGAGCTGGACCTGGGCGACGGGCACAAGACGCACCCGGTGCTCGTCAGCCGGGGCGGGTACACGGGCGAGGACGGCTTCGAGATCTCCTTCAACGGCAAGCTGCACCCGGCGTTTGAGACGACGGCGCCGGCGGTCGAGGCTCTCCTGAGCCGGGTCGGGCCCGAGCGGCTGCGGCTGGCCGGGCTGGGGGCGCGCGACTCGCTGCGGCTCGAGGCGGGCATGTGCCTGTACGGGCACGACCTCGACGACACGACGACGCCGGTCGAGGCCGGGCTGAGCTGGATCATCCCGCCGGCGCGGCGGGCGTCGGGCGGGTTCCACGGGGCCGAGACGATCCTGCCGCAGCTGACGCCGCGCAGCAAGGGCGGCGCCGGGGTGCAGCGGCGCCGGGTGGGGCTGGTGGTGGAGGGGGCGCCGGCGCGGGAGGGCGCCGAGATCCGGAGCGCCGAGGACGGCGACAAGATTGGCGTGGTGACGAGCGGCGTGCCGAGCCCGACGCTGGGCAAGAACATTGCCATGGGCTACGTGCGGGACGGGCTGCACAAGGCCGGCACCGCGGTGGAGGTGGTGGTGCGCGGGCGGAAGCGCAAGGCCGTGGTGACCAAGATGCCCTTTATCCAGACCAACTACTGGAAGGGCACTGCGCCGGCGTGAAAAGGGGGAAGGGGAAGGGGACTTGTTCGTGTAATTCGTGGGTTATGGACACATGGTCTGGTTGGCATGCTGGTCATCTTTTCTATTCTATATAGCTTGCAATACAACACATGGCAGACACATACGACCACAGCCGCCAGAGAAATCAGGATCCCGTCCGATCTCCACATGATAAACTGACGAGTGCCGAATTAGTAGTTGGGTCGGAGACGACCAGCGAATCCTTGGTGTTGTATGTTTTGTCTTGTTTTTTTTTTGCCCTGCCGTACTCTCTTTTTGCTCTAGCCGTGCATTTATATTCACATCTGCCGCTGCATCGACAGAGTGTTGAAAGCTTGGGCTGAGGGACCAAGGTAAAAGGTAACCTTGACTGTTGTTGGCCTGGAAAAGTTAACCAATGCTCTGATCTAGGATTGTTCAATTTCCCCTGGCACAAGTAATCAGCTCGTCTATCCATATCATCTACCTAACCATCAGATCACCAGACCATGGAGCTGTTGGTATTTCTAGTCGCAAGCACCCTCCTCGTCGGCTCATACGCCGATGAGTGGAAGGGGTTGGAGGTGCTATCGGACTTGGAGGGTCCTAGCCCCAAGGATTCGGCCTGGCTCAAGGACTACGAAGTCAGGCTGGCCGAGGAGCTGGATGCTGCAGACAACCAACGTACGTCTTTGATGGCAATGCCAGACATACCCAGACGCCCGGGTACTGACGGCAGTGCTGTTGTATCTAGGCTCCTACTCGGCAACGCTCTACTCCGGGCCCAACTGCACGGGCACGGTCGAGCCAGGCTCACCATTTACGGCCTTTGGATGCCTGGAGGAGTGCCAGCCGAGCCTGGTCGGGGCGCAGAGCGTGGAGCTCGATGGGAGCTGGTTCCGTGTGAAGGTGCCGGTGCAATTCCGGGGGATCGGGGAGCTGCATACGACGGGACCGGCCGTAAACGTCTACGCCGACGAGGCCTGCTACGGCAGGTCGCCGACGCTGGCGCAGATCCCGCGGGGCCTCGCCAAGGCGTGCGTGACTTTCAAGGAGCCGGCCGCCAGCTTCGAGCTGCTGGTGCAGGAGATGTGCGCGCGCAAGGGGAGGCGGCCGTGGGGGGTTGGCCGGGACGAGATCCCAGGCGAATACGTGGACTACATGGACTGGACCGACGAGACGGGGGAAGTGTACAGGGTGGAGACTACGTATGATGGCGGAGACGGACATTTACAGAAGAACGAGTCCAAGAGGCCAAGGGTGCAGAAGCAGAGGCAGAAGCAGGAGTGGGAGCAGGAGCAGGAGCAGGCGCATGATGAGGATGGTGGGAGCACGCGGCAGCCCCCCAAGTCATGACAGTCGGGGCAGATGAGAAGATGTGATGATGATGGGATGGGGTGGAATGGATGTGGCCACGATAAAACCATAGGAAGCTACCACACATGATGCGTATAACCTCCCTCAAACGAGCGGCAGTTTTGGTCTCGCAATCGTGTCCTCCGAGCGAGTGGCCCGTCCATGGGGGAGAAAGGAGGCAGGCCGAGATGGGGAGGACAATGTTGCTTGTGTTGGGAGGAGAAGAAGAAGGGAGAAGAAGGCGATGGCCCGCTGGTTTTGTCTGTTGGTGTTGTGGATCTCCTTCTCTTTTCTTTCCATGCGGGCTGTCTGATTGGTTGGCGGGAGGTGGCTGGGTGCCTAGCCGTGGCTGATGATGGCAGCCTACTGACCCGTCCTACCTACCATGTACTGTACATGTACAGTAAGATAGTTTTACCTTGGGTGCAGTATTCCGTATTTTCTACGGATTGACCTTACCCTACAGGGTGCGCTTCGTCTTCTGCTGCACCCGTCCGCCGTGCACAAGTAGTGTAGAGTGTAGCGTGATGGCGTCGGCACGAGATGGGTTGGTGCATACTATTGTACTGTGTGTATGGCAGATGTCTTGAATAGACGCCACGTGGGAGAGTTGAGGACGGATGCCTGGCTGCTTGGGCGGGAGACTGGCAGAGGGAGAGAAGATGGCACGATGTGTGTGTTGGCTGAATGGGTAATAAGCACGCATTCAGGCATTGCATGTATATACAGATGAATTACTACCTACCACATACCTACCTACCTAGGTACCTACCTACCTACCTACCTACCTCGGGTATCACAGAATTTAAGTCAAGTATGTAGTCTAGGTATGTACCTAGTCAAGTCAGTCACGGACACGACGAGGAGTCAAGCCCCTCCCAGTATGTACCTACCCAAGTGGAATCCCGAATCCCCCATCTATGCACCTTGATGGGCCGCGTGACTTAACCCGCCACGGGCTACCCTGCATTTCAGCGTCCTCCATCCAGCCATTCAGGCCTTGCAAAGATGAGCCCTTTAAGGATCCATGCACCCAAGAATCCAAGCACCCAAGGATCCAAGCACCCAAGGATCCAAGCACCCAAGGATCCAAGGATCCAAGCACCCATACAGCATACTTATGTACTATGTGACTTACAGCACAAGGACGGTACGGCATTGGTCGTGTGCCCTTCATCGTCGTAGAGTTGGACCACGCTGACCTCTGCTGGTGCTCGCTGATGCACACGTGCAAGACGCACCCGCCGAGATTGGCTGGCAATGCGCTCACGAGCCATTAAGCCAGCCATGGAGCCATTTAGCCTCGAGTTTGGCGGCGACCCCATACATATCAGGAATCAGGAATCAATCAATCAATCATTCAATCAAGGGACGGCCCCAGATACACACACACACACATACATACATACATACATACATACATACACACATACATACATACATATCTACATATAATACCTGCATAGCATACCATAGCATACCATACGGCAACGTCTGTCTGGCCTCTCTGCGCAATAGAAAAAAAAAAGAAAAAAACCACACATTCAGAGTCAGGACTGAGCCGCTTGGACCAGCTTGGACCAGCCACATCCACATCCACATCCACATCCACATCCCCTGGCTTGTTGGCTTGGCTTGGCTTGGCTTGGCTTGGCTTGGCTTGGCTGATCTTGTCTGTCTTGTCTTTCTCTTCGTTGTCGCGTCTCAAACTCACCCACAACTGATCGTCTTCTCACCCCTGTCTTGGCTTTGCCTTCCAAGGCCTGCGCTGCGCTGCGTCATCAGACTTTTTCCCCCAGCAGAA
Organism: Pseudonectria foliicola; assembly: GCA_003693505.1. NCBI lineage: Eukaryota > Fungi > Ascomycota > Sordariomycetes > Hypocreales > Nectriaceae > Pseudonectria > Pseudonectria foliicola. The sequence goes on along the minus strand of QUZD01000077.1, from coordinate 326,175 downwards.
AATAAACAGCAGCAACAGCAGCAGCAGCAGCAGCAGCCATCTCCGACAGGCACCAGCCATCAACTATCAGCCATCCATCAGCCATCCATTGTCAACAACCGCCTTTTCCACCTTTTCACTTCGCTCGTCCTCTACGCATACGCCTACAACTACAACTACCATACATCGTACCAGCCCGGTACCTCTTAATTTCATTCCCGTCACAGGCTTGCTTGCCGCCGCCGGATCCACCTCATCTGCCAGTCTCCTTTTCCCAGCCCTTGAAACCTCGCCTTTGTCCATCCACGCCTCGATCATCTTCTCGACACCGCCTCTCCATCCCTCCATCCCTCCATCCCTCCCTCGCGACAGCAGGCAGCAGACAGCAAGACAGCTCTCCAACTCACGCCAACGCGGACAGAGCACGAGCACGAGCACGGGCAAGGGCACTCAAGATGCGTCGCCTCGACGCCTGTCTTTTAGCGGCTGCGCCACTGCTATGCGCCGCCGCCGTGGTTGCATCTCCTGTCGCACCGCTCGATCAGAAGCCATTCGCTCCTCCCTACACTCAAAATCAGGACCAGAATCAGGACCAGAATCAGAATCGCAAACTACAGGGCCGGTTCCTGCATATCACTGGTACGCCCACCCCACCAACCCAACTCAATCCAGCCCAGTACGACAGTGCACACTCGAGTTACTCGAGTGATACTGTTTCGCTGTAGCATCATTGTAACCTGCTAACATCAACATGCCCAGACTTCCATCCCGACGACTACTACAAGCCTCACACCGCCACCCGCGAAGGCATCGCCTGTCACCGCAGCAATGGCCCTGCCGGCGTGTATGGCGCCGAGAGGACCGAGTGCGACTCGCCCTTTTCCCTCGTCAACGCCACCCTCGAATGGGTTCGCGAGAACCTCAAGGACGACATTGACTTTGTCGTCTGGACCGGCGACACCGCCCGCCACGACAGCGACGAGAAGAAGCCGCGCACTGCCACCGAAGTCCTCGGCACCAACCGACGCGTTGCCGACATGGTCGTCGACGCCTTTTCAGACCACAGCGGCCTCACCGTCCCCATCGTCCCCAACTTTGGCAACAACGACTTCCTGCCCCACAACATCTTCTATCCCGGGCCCAACAAGTGGCTGCAGGCCTACAGCGACATCTGGAAGCGCTTCATCCCCGAGGAGCAGCGCCACTCCTTCCAATTTGGCGGCTGGTTCGAGGTCGAGGTCATCCCCAACAAGCTCTCCGTCTTCAGCCTCAACACCATGTACTTCTTTGACCGCAACGCTGGCGTCGACGGCTGCGCGGACCGGGCCGAGCCCGGCTACATGCACCTCGAGTGGCTCGCTGTCCAGCTGCAGCGCCTGCGCGAGCGCGGCATGAAGGCCATCCTCATCGGCCATGTGCCCCCTGCGCGCACCGAAAGCAAGCAGAACTGGGATGAGTCCTGCTGGCAAAAGTACACCATCTGGCTCAGGCAGTTCCGCGACGTTGTCACCGGCTCCGTCTACGGACACATGAACATTGATCACTTTCTGCTGCAAGACACCAGAGAGATTGACGCCAGTCTCCTCGACGAGCGCATCCGTGAGCCCATCGAGATTGACTTTTCCACCGAGTCCAAGAGCGACTATCTCAAGGAACTCAGAAACGCCTGGTCCGAATTGCCCAACGCTGCTGTCAAGGCGTGGGATGCGGACGCGGACGCGGACGCGGACGCGGACGCGGACGCTGAAGCCGATGAATACACGGATGCGGAGACCGACGAGGACCCCGAGGCCGGAGCTGGCGACGACCTGGACGCGTCCGGCAAGAAGAGGAGGAGAAGAAAAAAGTACAAGAAGATTGGTGGCAAATACGGCGAACGCTACCATCTGTCCTTGATCAGCCCCAGTGTCGTCCCCAACTTCTTCCCCTCCATCCGCGTGATCGAATACAACATTTCTGGCCTGGAGAACAACCCCGTTTGGACTGATGCCTTTGACATCAACGCCGCGCCCGAGTCGCCCGACTTGTCTGAGATTGAAAGGGATCTGGATGAGCAAGTCCGTCTCGAACTGAAGCGAGACGTCGAGACGGAGAAGAGGAGGAAGAAGAAGGGTAGAAAGGGTCGAAAGAAGAGACCCTCGCGTCCCGATCCCAGCATCCCCGACGACCCGCCCAAGGGTGCTCTTCCCGGACCCGCCTATCTCGCTCAGCCGCTCACTTTCACCGGGTACATTCAATATTTTGCCAACCTGACCCGGATCAACAACGAAGACGCCAAGAATCAGAAGCCCCGCAAGTTTGAATTCGAAGTCGAGTACAGCACCTTTACGGATAAAATCTTTAGGCTGCGCGACCTGACCGTCAGAAGTTACCTGAAGCTGGCCTATAGGATTGGACAAAAGGGCGGACATGGCAAGAAGGGAGGCAAGGGCAAAGGCAAAGCCATTGACGACCAGACCGAGCTTGACGTGGCCGAGAATGATGATTTCGAGGACGAGCCGATTGAGGACGACGAAGTCGCCGACCCAGAGTCTCCAGAAGACGACGCGGATCACGCCGATGATCAAGGAGACGCTGCCGACTCGGACCAGCCAGATACTTTGAACAAGGGAAAGAAGCACAAGGACAAGTCTCGCAAGATCAACAAGGTCTGGCGGCACTTCCTCCACCACGCCTTTGTCAGCAGCGTCCCCAAGAAGCAACTCAAGAAGTGGGCACGATGATGGGGAGCACTGCGGTGCATCCATCTGACTCATCGCTGTCTTTGAGCTTCTCTCTTTCTGTTCCCCCTTCTTCTTTTTGTATTTTGTTAGCGAGCATAGGCATGGGATGGGCATGGTATCTGACTTGGTCGGGAAAATGAAGCCCGACACAATTGGGCGGCAACAAGACGACGGTGGCGTTTGGTGCATTTGCATGCAAATCAAGTCGTTGTTTGACGACTACATGGTTATGACGATTCATGGCATGGTTGGGGCGGATGAGCAGGATGTTTCATTTTTCCCTTTTGGATCATATCTCGTTTCTTTTTACATAGACATCAACGAGTGCGGCTAGACATCCGGCTAGACATCCAGCTAGACATTTATATACATGTGTCTCTCTGCGCAGGGCTGTAGTCGTGCTGAGACGGAAGGGGTATCAACGAATGTAGACAACACGAACCTGTTGTCCCGCACCCAATCACCATCGCCGCGTTTCAATTTCCTCCAATTCTCCACTTGCTGTACAGATTACATTGCAAAGGGCTTCTCTCCCATCGGTCGCCACTTGGCTGGGACTAAACCTCATTCAGCCCCGTTGACAACCCTGAGTGCCCGGCGCGGGCCCATGACGACGCTGAAGAAGCTCGGCTCCTGGCCCTCGAGCAGACCCTCAGTCGAGGACCCGCTGCCTCTCGTATCCGGGCGCACCAGCTCGCCGCCCTTGGCCACCGGCCCCACGATGGCGCTGGCGCTGGCACTGCCTCCGCTGATGGCGGTCCCGCTGCTTTCCGAGGGCCACTTCGGCTCCGTGAGCCAGTGAGGCTGCTGCTGCTGCTGCGGATGCGGATGCGGATGCGGCTGTTGCCCGCCTTGCCCGCGCTCGGAGCCGACCCAGCCAAAGCTCTCGTGCGAGGGGCGCTCGGCGAGGGACGGCGTCGCGCTGCGTGGGTATCGGCTCGTGGCGACGAGGTGACTCTTGTACGAGGCGAGCTGGCGGCGGTAGATCCATGCACAGAAACCGAGGTACAACGCGAGGGCCCCCGCGAGGCCGGCGACGACGCCTGCTGCGACGAGTCCTGGGCTGGCGGACCCCGACCCGTCCGAGTCGGAAGCATCGCCGCCCTCGGCATCGTGCGTGACCGTGGCGGTGGCGCCCGACTGCGTGACGGTGAAGACGGGCGGCTTCCCCGTAGCAAAGGGGCCGCCCGTTGCAGGGCCGGCGGCGGGCGTGGTGGCTGAGGCGCCCCCCGACCCGTCTCCGCCGACGACGCCCAGCACCGCCTCGGGAACGCTGTAGCCATACGAGCCCGCCAAGATGGCGTTGTCGTGGTGAAGGTCGGGCTCGTGGTCGCCGGCGGTGAAGCTGTCCCGCCACTTGAGATTCGATGCATCAAAGACGTAGGTGCCTGTGCCATCGCATTCGGCCCTGCTACCGGTATAGCCGCCCACGACAATCATCTGGCCATCGTATAAGGAGCATGTGTGGCCAGCCCGTGGACTGGGCGTGTTCTTGTCTGCGTCAATCTTGATCCAGGTGAAGGAAGGTATTGTGAGTATGTACATGTCGTCGTACTGCGTTTGGTTCCCCTTTGAAAGGTTTAGTCGTGAAACTCCAATGCCCACACAAACGCAAGGCTCTATGGAGAGAAGATACATACATATGGCTGAAGATTCTGCCCACCAAACATGTAAATCTGGAAGCTGGACGCATCCGGAGCGCTGGCGACGACTGCACACGGGTTGACGCGGACGCTCGGGATGTCCCCCTTGGCCTTCTGATGGAACCATTTGGAGTTGGCAATGTCGTAGACGTCGAGGACCCTCAAGTCGTGCGTAAAGTCTTTGGCAGTTCCTCCTGCGAGACCGATCAAAACACCCATCTCACCCCACCCGGGCACGAATACAAGGGCGCCGTCTGCCCGTTCAGGAAAATCGCCGGCCTGGACGCCCCCTTGAGTGATGTTGCGGAAGACGCCGCCGTCGCCGGCACCAGTGTTGCCCGATATATCATCCACTCCCGAGTTGACGTAGCCTGGGTGAGTAAACTCGAGAAGGCTCTTCAGATAGACCCGCTTGGTGTCCTTGGACCAGCCAGGTGTTGTTGCCCAGTCGATATGACCGCCAAAGTACCAACTAAGACCCAGCTCTGGAACCGAGATGCCTGCGCCCTCGGCGGCCCGGCGGACGGGTTGGCCAGCAACCTCGGAATAGTTGCCAGAGGATGTCTTTGGGTTCGCGATTTCGCTCCACTTCTTGTCCTTGATCGAGTACTTCCAGAGGGACTCGGGCTCTGGATCGACGTAGGGAGAGTCGGAAAACTGTCCTCCGTAAAGATACAAGTTCTTGTAGTCATTCCAGAGATAGCCCATGGCGACTTCGGGAGGGCCATCTGGTCTATCCAAACCTTTGAGCGCAGGCGAGTCAATCTTCCAATCTTGTGTGAGATCCAAGGTCAAGAAATTGTTGTTCCACGTATTTTCCTCCTGGTGCTTGGCCGACTTGGCCCTGCCGCCGTAGATGTAGAGTGTCCCATTAAGCATCGCGGCCTGGTGGGCCCATCTGGCGCACGCCTTTGTAGAGCTTTCGGCACGGCTGTTGACGACACTGCGTCCCGACCATTTCGCACGCTGCGAGCCCCAGGCCGGAAGCACGATGGCGATGAGCAGTGCTAGTAGCGTGAGACGTTGTAGGCTTGACGTCGTGCTAGGCGGAGCTCCCGAGGTACTCTTGATTCTGGGTCTGCTCTTGGGGTTGGATAGTAGAGCATACCAAGGCCGCGAGGGTAAGGAGTTTTGGCGAGCACGTGCAAGGTGGTCGTCGGATAGGACATCTCCATCATTGTTGGCAGCATCGTCGCCCTCGGGGTGACTGCCGACCCTGCGCTTGAAATCGGAGTTGGCGAAGCTCTGTTGCGGCGAGGCTGCGGAATACAGACGTTCTGAATGGGACAAGTTATCGTCGGGACCACCATCCAAACCCAGTTCCCTGAAAACCGACTTTCTGCCCTTCTTGATGCTCCTGCCCGTCTTAAAAGGTGGAGCAGGCATTATGGACCCTTCTCTTAGTCGATCGGCGGTATGATGAGAGTTGAAAGCCGGTCTTTTCGGAGGAGTAGGGCAGTCTGACAGAGGCAGACTTGGGCTGTCCGGGGAGGTAACCGTGAAGGACATGATGGGTGGGCGAGCACAGAGGTAAGAGGCAGCTGAGTGGCGATGTCGGTTATGCGTGTATGGACATGTACAGGTGAATGGATGGTTGGGCGGACGGATGGGCGCTATGATGGATGCAGTACGTAGGCGTCCCGGAAGCGAAGCAGACCCATGTAAAAGAGCGAGCGAGTTGAAAAGGCGATTACCAGGACACACAACGGGGATGGCGGTGATGTGATGGCAGATATCAAGCAGCAAGTAAGCAAGCCGTAGTAGTAGAAGAGGAGGAGCAGAGCTGCCTCCCTTGATGAAGAGAGCCGAGAGAGACGATCGCCCCAAGCTGAGCCAAAGCCATCTTCCCAGTCCGTCTGGTCCCCCACTTGGCAACTTGGTAGGTAGCCAGACGTGCCAGAGTGAGTTCTGCAAACCCGCGAACCAACTCTTTCGTCGGACAGGCGAACGGACGTCGACGAGCGAGACCCACCCGGTCCCGATGCTGATCCCTCAAAGTCCCTCTCATCCCTCCTGTGGCGGCCCAGTCGATCCAGTCAGCTCAGTCAAGCCCCGTGTCGCGTGGATACGCCAGAGCGAGCAAGCCTCTGGGCATTTTGACCTGGACTGGCATAGCCCGTCAAGCCCGTATAGCTGGTGTAGGTGATATAGCCCCCAAAACCGGAATCGGGGTGCCACCCACAGCCAGAGGCAACCCCTGGCGGTTACCTCACATTGGTGAACAACTTAACACCTTTGTCGGTCTGTTGGCCGTGTATCTGTACTATGTATGTACATACATGGCCGTGTAGCCTGTGGGAACAGGGGTTCAATCCGGGGTTGAAAGCGTGAGACGCTGGCCGTCTCCTCTCCTGCATCCTCATCGAGATTTGAGTGAGTCGTTCCGTCCGCCTGGTTGGTGCAACAAGTGTGATGATGGGGACCAAGAGCTCCGATGGCATTCTGTAACTTTGACGTCAGCCGAGCCAAACTGTGCCTAACTGTGTTCGCACAGTACATGTTAACGGTATAGATACCCACTCTTGCCCACCAGGCTCACAGTGCGTCCATTTAAAATCCGGTGGACCGCAACAGCAGCATCAACATAGAGGGGAAACAGCAGCAAAAGCTGCAGTTGGCCGCCAACACGGCTCACAGCAGAAAGCAGAAGCACATTTTCCCGAGACAGACGGTTCAAGACGACCCAAGACGATCCAAGACGATGCTGGGCAGCGCGGGCCAGGACAAGGGCGGAGCGAATCAAGCCAGGTTTTGACGTTCCTGGTGGCTTTAGCCACAGTCGCACCCCTTGTCGATCCTCGTCGCACCTTGTTGCTCGGGATCGTTCTGGGGTAATTGGCATTGGGCGAGTGCTCTGCCGATGACTGTATGAAATCTTGCATGGGATGGACCGTCATACACAGCATGCCACGTCAACTTTGTCCTCGGCTCCATAGCAAGGGCAGTCCGAACATTTGTCGTGTGCCTGTGTGCCTGTGTGCCCTTCAATCCTTCTCTCCCTAGCTGATATCCCTATTTTGGGATCTCAAGCCTTGCCGGTTCTGTACATGGGCTCGCGATCCACTCGCTCGCGGTGCAGTTGTTTTCGCCTACTCCGTAGACTTACTTAGACCCTGGATTGGGCCCAGTCTCGCTGCGCCATCGACGGACTCAGGGCGTCAGGGGACTGTCCGCTTGGCCGAGTTTGTTGTTAGGTGGGTAACGCCGTACAGTAGTTTCCTCCGAGTTGATGCCTTGCATCCGAGTTTCGTATGTGGATTGGCGGCCTCCACCAACCAGATCTTGCATGTTGTCTGTCGAGGGCTGTTGGCTTCAAGAGCAGACTTGACCACAGGGCACATGAGCTTGAGCTACAACAGCCTTCGTTCCTACACGTTCACGCTACAGCTTAGTTGGTCATGATTACAATGGATATCGAGCTATGGGCTAGTCACGCGCTCATCTTCTTCATGACCCAGCTTGAAGCTGGGTAGCACAATGAAAATGGATGAAATCAAAAATTCCGCGCACAATGGCCCCGAAGGACAATTGAGTGAGGGACGACTCCGCGATGTGCAATGCAGGCCCCCCTCACTGGCACCCCGTGTTCTTGATCTCGGGATGCCTGCACAAGGTAAGTATGAAGAAGAAAAGAGAAAAAAAAAGAGTAAAAGGGCGAGGACGAGGCGAGAGTTTTATAGCTGTTGTGGGCCTCGCAGGTGGATTCTGCCGGGCGGTAGCTGCCTAGGTACTTGCCTGAACGCCTAAGGCAGGCAAGGCAAGGAGGGCCACTTCACTTTCACCTCGGTCACTAGGTACCTAGCTAGGTAGGTATGTAAAACATAATTGTGCAGTGGTAGTGTTCATTCACAACTCCTATTCAGAAGATAATGCCTACCTACCTACTTACCTAGGTAAGTAGCCTTACAGGTATTGTGCTTTGTATCATAGTACGCACATGCAAAAAAGGGGCGTTACAACGCCACGCCCCTCCAACATCTCAACAAGCAAGGGGCTGCCGCTCATTGTCAAGCTCACGGGGCGCCTCACACTCTGGCGGAACATGTAGGCCTGCAGGCGCTCTAACAATCGCCTGTCTGATCCCCAGCTCGTGGCCAATAAAGCAAAGTGTCGCCCGCGCCTGTTCTCGCTGCTCTGGAAGCGTCGGCGTCATGGCCTGTACCATGGACAGCGGGTAGATGAACTTGAGTGCATCAAAGAATGCTTTGGGCGACGAGTCTCTCTTCGCTTGGGGTCGGACATTCTGCGGTATGTCTTGCAGAATCTTTTGGGCCGCGTCTCGAACCTGCTGTATGCAATTGAGGCGTATCGCCTTCACCTCACTAGGTGACATTGGACAGGGGATGTGATGCGTCAGGAAGTTGACAAAAGCCAATAACACACTGTGCCCTTTGACCCGAGCCGCGGCGAGCATGTTGTCCATGTATGGATCCAGTTCGTGATATGAACTGCCCTTGCTCTGTATAAATCTCTTCACATCGGCCTCTGCCTTGGCCATAGCCCCAATCAGGTGGTCGCATTGAGCGTATGCGCCGTCAAGGTCTCGATTGCGCATGATTGGTACCATCCGAGATTGGGCATAGGCTACTTTGGTGATGAAGATGCTGACATGAAGCCCGGTGGCCTCCAATGGGTGCTCAGTTGCTTTGATAAACTTGAGCCATTCGGCACACTCAGGAGGACACTCAATATTTGTCAAGAGGCATTGGATTTGCTTGACGATGTTAACAATGGGACGATGGAGCCTGGGAAGGGTCTCGCAGGGGGGTCATACCACAATGTTGAAGGCTAGCCAGAAAGCCTCTCGGCCCCTTTGTGTGCAGAGCTGTTGCATCCCTCTCGTCTTGAGCATATTAAAGAGGCCTCGAGCATGTAGATGCCAAGGGCTATAAATTCTCCTATAAGTCAAGGACCCTTGTAAAAGCTGCCAGGAATGTGAGCGCTCAAGCCAGACAGATTGGGGTGTCGATCAAGTTGGCACCTCGTAGTTGGTAAGAAGCCACACCGTGGCAAGGACGTCGTCCCTAAATGGGCCTTCAGGAGTACTCAGAGCCTCACTGACAGAGCTGAGGGTTTTGCCGAGATATGTTCCCAGCTCTTGGTCGTTCTCAACGCTGGAAGACCGATGGATGGCCGTCGGATACTGTAGATTCGTCACGTAGGTTCTCGACAGGAGGTGGGCGGCCCAAATGAGCGGGCCGTCGTAGTCTTGCTCCCGGTACATGTCATGTAGAAAATCCAGGGACGAGTATACATTCAAAAGGATGGGAACTGAATGGACAGTCCAGTGCTCGTTGAGCGATCTGGGGAGTACGAGCTCTGAACACGACTCAGTCTCAGTCGACACGGGGACTGGGCTTGTGGACTGGGAGCCGAGGAAGCTCGCCTCGACCTGACCATCCCAAGACGACGATGCATTCGAACAGTTGGTAGCCACGGGTGACCCCCTAGAGGATGCCGAAGATCCCATCTGAGCCGTAGTAGCTTGCTGCGATCGCCTCTTACCCTTCCGCAGCGTGGTCGGGTCTGCATTGCGAAAGACTAGCTCTTGCTGATCGCGGTACCCAGGGCAATCCGCCCCGTATTTGATACATCTCTGACATGCCGGGCGACCTAGATCGCACTGGGGCATTCCATCAATCAGCATCGATATACACTGAGGCGTATGGGGATGGACATGGACACCATCCCTAACCCGTCTTACCTTGACCCGCCGTGAGCGGCAGAGGTGGCAGTCCCTGCTCGGCTTGCCTGTATTGGGCATTTCGATTAAGATGCAGGGGATATTGTTAGAGCGCGCAGGACACCAGGGAAGAAGAGGAAATCTACTTTGAGCTGCGATGAAGCCAATCTCAAGTTGGGGGGTGTGAGGTTGACGTCAGCAGCTGTCACTGTCTCTTTTAGGCCTAGTGCTGACCTCCGAGATGCAGTAGAATGGTGTTTCTGGTAGCTTGCAGGTATAGTTAAATAGATAGATACCTATGTGGGTAGGCATCTCACAGGGCATTCCTCGTTCATGGTCATGGATAGCATTGACTCATTCATCCGAATGAACATCTACTTGATCGTCTTACAGCGCGCAAAGGAGACAGCCAGGTGGCGGTCGAGAGCTAATCATCCTGTTCATGTCCAGATACTGTCTCTATATACTCTAGCTGCCCTTTACATGAGGAGTAACGCTGCTGTAAACCACCAATGGCCTCAATAGCTACTTCCAGGTAACTTACTTGATTAAGAATCGCATGCGATATGTTGGATTGGGTTTCCGTTGGAAGGCATTATCAATCGGTATCAAGAAGCAATGAGCCCTTCACGGCCAACCACACTGCCAAATCAAACATATTCAAACCAAGATGCGCGCATCGACAAGTATTTGCCGCCACAACACTCCCATGTACCAACTGCAATGCCTTGGTATTCATTCCATCAGCTTCCCCTAGAGCTAAAACCACCTTCACGATGAGAAGATGGGTGTCCACCCCGCAGAATCCCGATGCCTGCCTATTTCGGCCACCCCCCTGAACGTCAGTGGCTAGCTGAGCTGCCCCGCTTTTCACTTACAAGAACTCCTCACTCCTCAATTCTCACAGAATGCGCTCTTTCTATACATATCACTGAAGGACTCCATAAACTCCATAGTCTTACTTTATCTGGTCTGCCTCATCAATATCGCTCACAGTTGTGTTCTCATCATGGCTGTTCACTACTCTGACAACCCCGACCTCTTCCCCCTGACCGGCTCCTGCGCCTGCGGCCTCATCGGATATCAACTCACCCTCCCGCCTCTCCTCGTCCACTGCTGTCACTGCACCTCCTGCCAGCGTCAAACGGGCTCCGGCTTTGCCATCAACGCGTTGATCGAGTCTTCCGCCTTGAATCTCGTGTCCCCGGCCAAGCCTATAGTCGTCAGTCCTCCCTCGGCTGGCGCCGGCGCAACCGAGACTCCCGCCGGCCACCTCCCCATCTTCGCCCAGACCACCAACGCCGTCTCTTCTACTGGCCGAGCTGCCAGTTCCAATGCTAAGCCCAGCAACATCTGTCTACCCACCGAGTCGGGCGTGGGCCAGACAATTGCGTGTTGCCCCTCGTGCCAAACCACCTTGTGGAACCATTACGCCGACGCTGGGCCTCATCTTTCCTACGTACGCGTGGGCACACTTGACCATCCCTGGGAAGTCGACCCAGACGTCCACATCTTTACTCGGAGTTGCCGGGTTTTCATGGCCATTACTGACGGAAAACCTCAGTTCAAAGGGTACTATGAAGATCGCATGGACCTGCTGAGGGATGATGCTCGCGAGAGAGTTCGGCGTCTCCAGCCGACTGTCGACGCGTGGAGAAATGAAATCAAGGCAGCCATGCAGTAGGTTGATGCTGATTGGCGTAAGAACAACTCTTGGTCCTATAACCTTCTTCTCCTATCGCCTCTCACGCTATATCAAAAGTATTACTCTCTGGCTTGGAGACTTTTGCATGAAGCTCATCAAGCACCGTCTTTTAAATACATCAGCTTCCGCCATGTAGCTCTTTCAGTCCATCATGTACAAGGACTAGGCGTTCTATCATCTCTCGCATTTTTAGTTTGGGAGCCCAAGGCCTATCAGGCTTTTCATACACCCACGCTCCAAGTCAAGAATTCATCAATAAGATCAAGTGCGCGTCCTGGCCAACAAGCTGGATAGTGATGGATGTACAGGTATAATCAAGCAACGATGAAGTAATGCATACGCCGCGCCGCTATGGTGCATGCTCAATGAAAAGAATGAGCCGTATTCCATGATCGGATGACAAGATGAATGCTTGGCAAAACCACAAACATCTATGCCAAAATTTAAACCCTCAGCTCCCAATATATGTACCCATATCCAATCCTTGCTTGAAGATTCATTTTATTGAAGAACAAAAAATTCCCAAGACTCCATGGATGATATAACATGCCGGTAAAACATATAAACAAAGTGCGGATATATATGTGAGTGTGTGTATGTGTATATGTGTGTGTGAGTGTGTGCGCGTACGTGTGTGTATGCGAGAACGGCTCATTTCCGTTGGCATCCGACTCAAAATAATGCAACGTATTTATGCTCTAAGCACCAACTTTTCGGAAACCCTCAACACCTAAGATAGGAATCTCTACCTCGTTGAGGTTGGGGACGCCCTCGTCGCGACGGCGTTCGACAAAGTTGTTGCATTCGAAAACCACCTGCGCCCACTCGGCGAGAGCCCGTCCGATGTATATGGAGTTCTTGACATACATCCCAGTGGGTTTGACAGGCTCTGTGATGCCTTCATTGACTCGGGCTGCACCATCGTCATCTGTTTCCGCGGCCGGGGCTGAGGGCAACGAAGTGGGCTCCGCGGAAATGGAAGTGTTGTTGTCGCCCACATCTGTCAGAGGGAAGTCCAGATCCCAACTTAGAGAATAGGTCAGGGATAGGCGACTAGGCGACTCCTCGGTGGGCGAGCCCAATGGACTTGCGTTTTTGGCTCCATTGATCAGGCCTTGTGCTTGTGAACTAGGCACATTGGTTGTGGTTATGGAGAGCCCTGAGCCAGCCTGCGTTGGGGAGCTGATGCGAGTCTGAGCCGGACTGGGTAGCCGAGGGCGGGTCAGAGCACGCTCGCGAGGGAATCCGTTTTGCTGCCACGTCAAGATGAACTTGAAGACGAATCTTTGCTCGTCAAACGTGGGGGAAGAACAACGCGAGTCGTCCCCGGACGATCGATTCCCAGATGAATTAAGAGCCGTCCGACGAGCACCAGAGTTGGACAGCTTCTTGTGGCGAAGTTGTGACTCGGCCGATGTACGACCTGTCACCGGCATGTCGTCGTCCCACCCCTCTGGATTTGAGTGGCCGCCTAGGCCCCCAAACACTTTGCCTAGGAGGCTCCAGCGTTTCTTCGAGTCCTCCTTTGGCAAACTATCGTAGTCGACGGCGCTTGAGCCGACCATGTCGTTAAAGGTTCGCTGGGATGAATCGAAGCCCATGAAAAGCCCCGGTTGTGGAGGGTTCAGCTCTTGACGGATAATCATAAATCTCTTGCCTGGGGCAGGTAGCACAGGGGCAGTGGTGGGCGGAAAGCGACCCAGCTCCTCAGCGTTGCGCTTGAGGAAGAGGTAGTGCGACCACGTCGTTCTGAGCCTGGTATTAACAAGCGAGAAAAGCTTGCTGGAATTCTTGTCAGCACGGGATGCGAGGGTCGTTGTTCTAAGGTGTCACAAAACGTACATGTTGGTAGCATCTGGCGCCTCCGTGTCTCGGCAAATTCTCCAGCAAAGAAGCCGGTGGTAATAAGCCCGAACCATGGGACACCAGTGGTTGAAATAAGTATCAAACGTTTCTTCCGTCAGCAACCAGTCCTTGCATAGATCCCATTTTCGCTTTGGGTCCTTGCATGCGACATCCCAAATGCCAAAGACGAAGGCCAACATGCGAATCTCAGACATGGTGTTGAAGGAGCCCATGATCTTTCTGAAGACGCCCAGCCAAAACGCCCAGTCAAGATATCCTTCGGCGCTGTCCGAGTTCTCGAACTCGCTAAATAGCAGAAGCGCTTCCTCGAGGAAATCACAGAGAGTGAAGCAAGCGTTGTGGTTAAACTGCGATGTTCTGCAGGTAGCCGCCTTCATGATGGCGGCAAAGGCCGTTGCAAAGGTCTGTCGCGCAGGAGCCATTTCGTCCGTCTCGTCGATGAGGAAGGCTTTGAGCAACAGGATCAGTCTATTCTCAGACATTCCCTTCATGACGTTGCTCGGCGGGAGTGGAAGGGTCAATGCGGCATCGGCTCCGTGGACCGAGTCAACGAGCGCGGGGCCAGAGTTTGGTTCAAACCCAGTCTGGCGGTGGATTGTGGTATCGAGAACAAATAAGAGCTGAGCATGGACGAGAGCAAACCCAGGCGATCTCGCCTTCTCGACCAGAGGCAGTCCGGGTGGCATAAATTGCTCGCCCAATATGTGGAAATGTTTGCAGAAGATGAAGAAGAGATCGGTGTCCCGGCCCTTCCAGCGCGAAACCCAGGGGCCCGTCCAGGGAATCCTAGAAACTAGCACGGGCAGCTTGGGGACCTTCTTGAGGTTGTTCCACATGCCCTGTGGGGAGGTCCAACCGAACAAGCCTACAGTTGGAGGGAAGAGAGCTACAATGTCGTCACTCTCGCCGTTGTTCTTGCGTGGAAGCCCAAACACGGTGGCGATTCGTCGGAAGAGGTCTGGAATTAGGCCCCAGAGTCGAATCAAGATGTCAGAAACACCAGGGGCGAAGAAGAAGGCGTATGCACACGCTATTCCGGCAAAGTTGACAAGGCTCGCAGGGGCATGGCGTATCGACAGCTTCTCCACCACCAAGCCCATCTGCTTGACGAGGTTCGCCACAAACATGGTCCTGATGTTGTGTTCGGTGGACTCGGCGAGGAACGCCTCCTGGTTGGAACTTCGCGTTGACCCAGAACAATTGGTCGCAGATCGTGCCCGTACCCGCTCGTCGGGAGAACGGTCGGCGAGGGGCAAGAAACATGAAGTCTGCCGGCGCCACTCTGGCCGCTTCATGAGCAGCGTTGCCGCATCATACAGAACTGGCCGGTCAACGCCCGGTACGGGCTGCGGTGCTTGACCCTCAAGCATCTCCAGGATTGTGGTCCACCACTTGTCCAGTATGGCAGCCCGCCGGTCCATGTCTTCGTGGCATAAGCGCTTGATCGAGTCGTGAGTGCGTGTATTTCGGAGAAAGGGGAGGAGCAAGGTCTGCACTTGGGCTATGCGTTGAGCGGTGTTCTTGGTAAGGAACCCCTTGAACTCTGTCTCCATCGTCTTGAACGCCGTCCATAGGGGGTCGCGCATCTGGGGCGTCATCTCAATCGAGGATGCATCGGTCGTGGTGGCGCCGGTACTGCTGGCAGTATTCGTCGTTGTAGTCGTCGTCGTCGTGGCGTTGCTGTTACCATCACCAGCGATAGAGGGAGGGTCACGACCGTCGGTGCTTGTCGAGGGGGGTGGCGCGAGGCTGGCTGCCGAGGAAGCGCAGCTGTTGTCAGAGTATGTGGTAGCACTGAGCTTACCTGGCGCGGGTGGCTTCTGCTTCATCTTGGAGAAGTAGTTGCTGGCACGGCTAAATGCTCTAGAGGAAGAAGTTGATTTGAGCGAGTCGGCCGAGTGGTTCTTGTCTGCCTGCTCGAGGGTGAGACCGGGGCGCATGCGTGTCTTGGCTAGTTTATTGGGAGCGCCGTTCTCGCTACGGCCATGGCCAAATGCTTTGTCCTTGACCTTGTCTTTGAGCTTGTCTCTGACTCTGTCCTTGCCTGGTCCCGCGGCGTTGCCCCTGGGCGACGGAGAACGAGAAGAGATCCAGGATCGTTTCGAGAAGAAAGACTCGGTGGGCGTCAGATTCTTCTCCTCGACCGGACTGGCTGCGCCGCCAAACGGCCGGTCGGCCGCGGAGGTGGTCGGCCGCTGGCGGGAATCGTGGCCTGGAGTTGCAAGCCATGATCGCGGTCGCTCTATCAGAGAGTTTGTCCTTGCTCGGGCGGACCTGGTTTCCTCGCCAGGGTTGGGAAGCTCTTCGGTTCGTATGGTGGGCACCGGCGGGTCCTTCTTGGGCGGCGGTTGTAAAGTTGTAGGCGAGGGTGGGGGAGGGAGTTTTCCGTGGAGGAAGACGGAGGTGTCGAGTTCAAAGTCGTCGTCAAAGGAGAGCATGTCGTCAAAGGTTGTATCGTCCGACATTCCGGGCAGGCTCTGGCTGCTGAGGCTGCGCTCGCGCAAGCCAGAGCTGGACCTGTCGCGGGAGAGGAGCTCAGGCTCTGAGTGGGATCGAGGAAAAGCCGAGGCCGAGGCCGGGGCCGGGGAGCTGTCTATGGCCGGAGCCATGATGACGGTTGAAGTGCGCATCGCATGGCCCAAGGCCCGGCGGAGGCGGGTTGCAGGCGCCTTCGACGAGTTGGTCGAAGTAGGCGCTTGGGGTGGTGGTGATGTGGTGATTTTGCGGCCAGCGCCTAGTTTGACATGACTCCAGGTATCTCTGGCCGGCAGAGCAGCGCGGCAGCAGGCAACAACGGCAAGAAGAATAACAACAACAGCAGCAACAACAGCAACAACAGCAACAACAACAGTAATTCTGTACAGTCCAGTAAATCAGGTTGCAAGATTAGAGAGCGATTGAGGATTCAGGACACACACAGCAGTTGGTCCACCTGGGAGAGGGATAGGAATGGATGTGCAAGAACGAGAAGTGCGGGTGCCTTTGGTTGCACCGCTCCACAATGAAGATCGTCCACGGGCTTACCAGGGGGGCTGCCAGCAGGGATTGGACGGGCGGGAGCTGCACAGTCTGGCGGAGAGAGATGTGCACGCACGTACGTACATATACTACTGTATGTACCGGTACGGATACGGATACAGATACAGATACAGCAAGTCAAGGACGTGCGTGCGTAGGGCGTCTCAAAGGCGGGAAATGAAATGAAGGTGAGCGAAAAGAGTCGCTCGAAATCTCATCAAACTAGCACGGAGATGATGGACTGGCGTCGGTGTCCGCGCTCGGGGAATATTGGAGCCAGTGAGCAGCAGCCAGCAGAGGAGAAGAAGAAAGAAGCAGAAGCAGAAGAACCCATTTCCTGCCGGCAGTGGACGAACAACCCAGGAATGAATGGGTGAGTAAATGAATGAATGAATGAATGAATGAATACTGAGTAAACAGATGAGTGAATGCTACAACGGTCAGAGACGCCCGGTCGCCCAGAGCGCCCAGCCCAAGGCGAGCTGAGCGGAGTGAAGTTGTTGATCGGCAGTCCTGCTGGCAATCAGCCCAAGTGGCCCTAACAAAGACGTGCCCCCCCCAGATGAGGCAAGGCTCGCTGGTTTGGATGAGATTACACCAGTGACGTCTACGGGAGACGATGCGCTAGGAGGCACAGTAGCGGGGAATTCAATAGGTTCTCGTGCCCCAACTGCGCGCAGACCCATGATATCACCGGCCAGCGACTCTCCTACGTGCTACTGTATGTAGGTCTGTAGTCTATGGAGTCTAGGTAGGTAGGTATACGCGGGTTGCAATTGCGGCCATGTCTCAGAGGCAGCTGCAGCGACAACCAACAGCCACATCATCAACACCAGGATTGTATCATGCGTGTATGTACAGATTACAGACACACAGTACGTACCTAGATATGTATGTATATACCAACCGCCCCATAGGTTCCCAATGTTATTACAGTACCATGTGTGGACAAGGGGACGACGGATCTGTTCCGGGCAGACCAGAGGACCCCTGATTCGGCGCCCCGGGCACGCTCTTGTCGCGTTACAGTGCCTTGCCGCCAACTCTATCAGATTCTTGTTCTAGAAACCATGCAGAACTGGGGTTTCCGGCGCCACGGATGGTTTCGCTTACGGGAACAGCAACGATGGAAACCCTTTTCCTCCGCCGACCTAGCTACTGTGCAGATTACATAGTCTATTACCTTACACACACACCATGGTATGTATCCATGTCGGGGCACAATTACAGTACCTACTCTATTGTACTGTACAGTAGCGCCTCTGTTGGTGGAGACTGTCAAGATGCCCTCCACGCCCACCAAACGCCATGGTCCAAGGGTTTAATACAATTACAAAAGTACAATGTACTGTACGTGCCCGCGTATTTGTACATGCGTGTGCCAGCCGAAGCACGGATGCTCTCTGCATGGCATACTCTGTATCGAGTGCGGAATACGGAATATTACACTGCATCAAATCATGCTGCCCGAGGCCAGTTGTGCGACTGTCCATTCGAACGGGCTGCGCTGCGTGGCAAGACTAGCAAGACTAGCAAGCATCTTCACGGGCGCCTGTTTGATCATCCGCGAGCGATTGCGCCAGTGACTGAAGGGTTCGGCACGGCATCCCTCCCGCAAGAGCATCAACAGCTTCCCGTTCCCTAGCGGACATGTGCCATCCCTTCAATCATCGCCTACCTAGGTACTTACCTGCCTGATAGCATGGAGATTGTGCAAGGCTCCAGTACGAACCATGTAGACTGCTGGGTCAAGTACTGGGTTATTAACTGATCTCTTAGCACCAGCCAAAGAAGACTCCATCTCCACCATGATCATGAAGCCCAGGGATTTGGCCTTGTCCAGCCCCTTTACTACAGAGTACCTAGGTACACTTGCCAAGCGAATGCTCACCGGGCGCCCCAGCGCTTAATTGTCATGCAACCCGCACAAGGAACAGAGGCTGGGAAACGGGTTGATCGATGGCTTCTTCGGCTGCACATGGAGGCACCCTCAACCGCTCATTTGATTGCGCGGCTCCACACATTGCAGCATGGGCGGAGTATGTACTGTACATGACTGAAAACCCACCGTCTGTAATCTGTACCTCTGGGTTGCGGAGTTCAGACTCGAGATTACACCTCTTTCCTCGAGTACCCAGGGCGGCCTAGCCTTGGTACCTAATCTGTAATTAAAGTACGGACACGGTGGTGCCATAGCTAGGCTGCGAGGCTGTCTCTCATGCTCGTCGGTGCCTTGGGAGAGATGCACAGGGATCTATACCCTCCTCCATGGCATATATGTCATAGTAGCCAATCTATATGATGCCGCATGCGCAGGATGCTCATGTCGTCCGCAACCTTCACTTGTTCGGGTCGGTGGTGCAGCCATCTGTGCAATGTACGCAATGTACTATGCAATGAGTGCCTCGCCAGGCCACTCTCGGCCGCTTTCTCAGCTCAGCTCGCCGAGGAGGCTGCCACGTCTGTTTAGCTTGGTCGACGGACAGTCGACCTCGCCCAGCATGGACAGGGGACTGGTTTGTCTGTCGACTATGTAATTACCTACATAGTACATATTATAGAGCAATGTACATGTCAAGATACTCGGTCACCGAGCTTGCCAGACCCTGATCTTACGGTACATAGAAGCTCCATCGTCGCGTGGCCCTGCAATGCGCCTCGCACTTGGGTGGACTGCCCGAAAACGCACGGGTAGCAGATTCTGCGTGGCTGCGTCCATTGATTCATCCCCTGCTCGGCTGAACAACTGACAGCATGCGAATTGCAGAGCGTGACATATATACTGTAGTAGATAATGTAACATTGGACGCCTGCCGTTACATGCCCCGTCCTGAATTGAGGTGAATTACTCGGCAGTTTTATCCTCAGGGCTATGTGGCGCACCGGCCGGCACAGCGGCAGAGGATTTTGAATTTATCGATGGCGTCGGCGACGACACGGAGAGGCTGTCACAGGCTGACGGTTCAGCTGTCATGCCTCTCATGCACCATGTCATGTCAGTGCAGGCTTGGCTTTGCTGATGCTGACGGTGATACGGATCGTCGTCGCCCCAGCAAGCAAGTACATGGCAAGCATGTTGACCCTCGCGATAAGGAGACGCGAATCGAGTCATATCATGCATGAATCAAGTCATGTTATTCAGACGACCAGCACGGAGTATTGGGGAGCATATCATGTCACCCTATCTTCATGCACCATTGCCTTTTGAGTTGAAGAACAGAGGTGTTTGGTAATAGTAGGGTGATGGTTCAATCTTGGCACGTTGAAAATTTCCTTCAACACTTTGAGCATGAGGAGAGCCCAGTGTTGTACACACATATGCCGTTGCAATATCACACATTCACAGCGCTCACCGACCGCTTTTCATGCACCTTACCTGTGCCGCATCCCTTTTGAACTAGGCAGCATAGGCCTCAGTTGGACGATGGCTTTGCTCTTGTCGGTGATGCACGTTGTTGGGCTGGGCTGAGAGCGAGCCGCGATCACTTGACCCAGGCTCTATTGTCATACCACTTGGGATGGCAGGCGAGCGTGAAGCAAATCGACACCGCATGAATTGCGATTATGCGACCTGCGGATGAAGTTTGGTGGAATATGGAAGGAAAGAAAAAATTGCATTGCAGTGGTGGATCGATATATCCTGCGCGGCCGTATTATGTCATCCGCCTCGGCCGCGTTGGTTGGCTGGAGGATCCAGCAGTGGCATTGGACGGCGAACATCACATGTGGATTGGAAACCCTCTTCTCTCAACCATGAAATAATAAGACCAGCGCCAATTACTGCATGTACATCGGCAGTCTCGATGGTATTTGCCTATAATCACCCGATAAAAGCGGAGGTACCTCCTTGCCGTCTAACAGATGTTACTTGGGATTATATACTTTCGACAGATGGATTGTCAACTTCATCTCTACACAATTACAGCACCCACATGCTGTCGCCATCGTCCAGTATGAGACCTGTCGAGCCAGATGCATCGCCTGTAGGCTCGCAGGAGACCCTCTGGACAGTGCATCTTACATATACATTGTGCACAGTATAACTACCACCAGGGCCATCCTATTAAGCTACGAAGGAACCATATTTACATGCGGATCATTCTACTTGCTCCGTGTTCTCTGAGGCATGATGTCTAGGGTAGTCATCAATGCCAGACTGGAAATCGGCAGCGATGAGACAACTTAGCAGGGACGAAAGGGCGGAATGCTGGCCCAGGGGGAGGTCGCATTCTTGCGTGATCATGAGGCGCTGGAACCCTGGAGACGGGAAGTCGGCACCGAAGCGAGTACTATGGTAAGTCTTGGTAAGGTACAGTAAGTGGGATGAGACCGGGATGAGGGTTGGAGCCAATGGATCCTCAACTCAATGCGTATAAGCTACTTTGGCGGGTAGTGTGAAGCAAATACTGTACTTACAGATTGCAGGTTAGTTTGGGCGTCTTTTGTTGTCGGTTGGCCTACTTACCATAACCTGTTTGTTGGAGCAACGGCTGTGGACAAACCTAAGTGGGATGTAGGTTGAGCTACCGGCGCAAGTGTCTGCTAGTCCCATCTCGGTGTTTCATGCCTCCGGGCAGGCAAGGGAGCCCATTGGATGCCTCTCCAGCCTCGGAGCTGGGAAACGCGATGCTCGACGCGAGAGAAAGCCTCGGTTGAGTGGGCGAGAAGGCACCTTGCCATGTTTCTGCAAGGTGGTGGGTGGCTCACACGCTGGTGTCAGCACCTTGTCGATCAAGACGAGATATCCATGTAATTGCTGGTTGTGATATGTGCATCGTACAGATGACATGATACACAGCTACTGTAGCAGCACCTTGAGAAACACCAAGGCGGGCGGCAGCCAACATGGCCAGGTCGCATCCAAGTTGTAAGTACATACTGTATGTAATGTGTGCATCCATAGATGCATGGTTAAGCGGCTGCTCCATGCGGAAACTGTCCGAAGGGGCCAATCAGGCTGACGATGACTTGGGCTTGGCAGGCCATTGAAGCCCCTACCGCAATCTCCCACCCTTGATCCCGGCAGAAACTGACTTTGCTGAGCTCGAGCTGAGAGGCTGGTGAGGTGAAGCGTGTGCGCCTCCAAGACTGGCGCGGATGGATGGAGCTCTAGCGCTCCTGGGCAGCCATCAACCGGCGGTTTGGCAGGTTCATGCCGTCATTCATTGGGTTTTCCTTGGCTGCTCCCGCCATAATCTTGCCCTACCCGTCACGGTGCTGGTCCGGTGCTTCCATTCATCCCAGCCAGGCATCTTAGAGTCTCAGTCGGTGTCTGTGTCTCAGTCGGTGTGTGTTGTGTGTGTATTGTGTGTTTTTGTGTCTTGTCTTGTCTTGCCTGGCCCAAGCCCACCCTGCTCTGCTCTGCTCTCCCTCTCCCGAAGCATCACAGCCCACCTCACTTTTACATACCTAGTACACACTCCAGGTCCGGAGATCCGGAGCCACGCAACGCCCTGTGACGTCGCGTCGCGCTTCACCTCTCCCCCTCCTCGACTCGGCATCAGCCTCGACAACGTTGTCCCGCGCCAGATCGCTGCCGGTGGCCTGCAGCCTGCAACTGAACAATGTCGACACTCAACGCGGATCGACCCGCCACGAGCGACGACCCGGAGCGCAACCCGTACGCATCCTCCAGCCGCTGGCGCCATCAGGAGTCGTCGGCCTTTCTGCGCCATGCAGCGCAGGCGCCTGCGACCGCGGAGCCGCGCAATCCCGTCCAGGTCAGCGACACGGGCGACCTGGCCAAGTTCCTCAACTCGACCCGGATCGAGGGCGACGGCAACAACCACAACGGGCCCCAGTCCACGCCCTTGACTCTCCCCGCGGCGGCCCAGCACGCCGACCCCTCGAATGGACCTGCGCCGGACGGCAGGGAGATTGTCTGCGGACCCCTGCTCAACTATCGCCGCATGAACGACGGCCGTTGGTTCGGCAGTGTCCTCGTTGTCGTCAAGGGCGGCGGCAAGCAGCCTCCCTACCAGCCCTCGTTGACTCTGCGCCGAGCCGTCCCGGGCAGCCAGCTCGGGTCCGACGGGCCCCAGACCGACGGAGAGGCCCGATTCGAGTCCCAGTGCCTGTACTCGGACCCGCGCAACACCTTTTGGCAGTTTGACATTGACGTCCCCATCGAGGAGACCGAGTCCAAGTACGAGTATGCCGTGCCCGATATGCGCTACTCGACGGACCACAAGCCTCGGGTCAATGCCTTCCATGTCCCCGCCGCCACCGAGTCGATGCGCATCATGTTCCATTCGTGCAACGGCTTCAGCGTAGGCACCGACGAGGACGCCTGGAGCGGACCCGCGCTGTGGAACGACGTGACCCGCAAGCACAACGAGGTGCCCTTCCATGTCATGGTCGGCGGCGGCGACCAGATCTACAATGATGGCATCAGGGTCGACGGCCCGCTGCGCCCCTGGGCCGACGTGGGAAACCCCAAGAAGCGCAGGGCGTACCCCTTCTCCGAGAGGCTCCGTGCCGAATGCGACGACTACTACCTCAAAAACTACATCCGATGGTACAACACGCCGCCCTTTTCCGGCATGAATGGCCAGATTCCCCAGGTCAACATCTGGGATGATCACGACGTAAGTATGCGGGCCACGACTGTGTGAAACGGCGTCTGACGAGCGGATCCGACAGATTATCGACGGCTTTGGCTCCTACACCGACCACTTTATGCGCTGTGATGTCTTCCGTGGCATCGGCGGTACCGCTCACAAGTATTACCTGCTGTTCCAGCATCACATTCCGCCACCGCCCTCTACGTACACGACGGGTAAGCGGAAATACCCAGCAACCTTGTCTGCGACTGGCCTCGTACTAAGAGTTTGTGATAGATTATTCTGGCGTCGAGGGTCCCGACCCGAACCAGCTCATTGATACCTATGTTGCCACTCCCAGGCTGGACCCCATGTACATCGTGGGCAAGAAGCCTGGTCCGTACGTCGCTGAGCACTCGTTCAACCTCTACACCCAGCTGGGAGCACGCATCGCCATGCTGGGCATCGATGCCCGTATAGAGGTTCGTCACCACCCGTTCGCACGCTTTCACCGCAGGACGTTAACATTGGATAGCGCACGCGCCATCAGGTCAACTACCCCGAGACCTACGACCTCCTTTTTGACCGACTGCGCTCGGAGCTCCAGGCTGCTGCAGACTCGGGCAAGCCCATGAGCCATCTCATCCTGCTGCTTGGTATCCCCATTGCGTACCCGGTAAGATTTGAGAATTGTTACGGTGGGGAAACATGAAGGGAAAAAACAACACTAACAGCGCTGTAGCGATTGACATGGCTAGAGAACGTCTTCCGAAGCCCGGTGATGGGCCCAGTCAAGTTCCTCAACCGCCGCTTTGGCATTGGAGGCGGTCTCTTTAACCAATTCGACGGCAGTATTGATTTGCTGGACGATCTGGACGACCACTACACAGCCCGCACCCACAAGAAGGAGCGTGCCAACCTGATGCTGCGGCTCCAGCAGATTGCGGCCGAGTTCTCGGTGCGTGTGACGATTCTGGGCGGCGATGTCCACCTGGCTGCGCTCGGCCGATTCTACTCCAACCCGGATCTCAAGATCCCCGTGGAGGAGGACCACCGCTACATGACCAACATCATCTCGTCGGCCATTGTGAACAAGCCACCGCCGCAGCCCGTCGCAAACCTCCTGGCGCGCCGGAACAAGATCCACCACATGAACCCCAAGACGGACGAGACATTGCTGGACCTGTTTGACAAGGACCCCGGAGACTCGACCAAGACGGCCAGCCACAACCACTGCACCATGCCCAGCCGCAACTTTGCGACGATTACCGAGAACTCGCCCAACAACCGCCCGCTGGCGGTCAACGGCACGGCCAACGGGGACGAGCCGCAGTCGTTTGAGGGCAACGACGGGCACAAGGTGCTCCAGAAGGGCGAGGTCGGGGCGGGCACGCGGCACAAGGCGGCGTCGCGGGAGACGCACGGCATGGGCAACGACGGCACGCTCGACGTATGCATCAACGTCGAGATTGACCAGCACGACCCGGAGGGCCGGACCGAGATGTACGGAATGACGGTGCCGCTGCTGCACTACCGCAAGAGGGACGAGCCCAAGACGCCGCCTGTCTCGTCGGGCGGGCCGCCGACGTCGTCCAACGGACCGCCGGCTTCGCTAAACGGGCCGCAGCAGAACGGGCGTGAGCACTAGACCCCGGGAGAGATTCTCACCGACAGGGCTCTGGACATGGCGTATCACGGCATGGCGGAGAAGACCGCCGTGTGGGATAATGGGGCGGAGGTAATGGTGATGAGACGGGACTGGGGGCCAGACCCACGAATGATGGGAATATGAGCAAGTACTGTCAAAGGGATTCCAGAGAGGGAGAGAGGTTATGCGTGGGTGTTGTGCGAGTGTGGGGTGTGATTCGAGACTGCTTGGATACCCGGCCGATGCTTTTCCTTTTGTTTTCTCTTCCTCTTCGATTCTCCTACGTACTAATACACGATGCATTGATTGACCAGCCAGCCAGCCAGCCAGCCAGCCAGCCAGCCAGCCCTGTTGTGTTCTCCGTGCAGCACAGTGGTCACAGCAAGACAAGACTCCCGACGCTAGACGTCTTTCTTATCAGCAATCCAGCGAGTGGTGATTTGCCCCCCTTTCCATGGCTGAACAAGATTGCAGATAAGGACGAGTTGATTTTTGCTAGCTCATGCCCGTCCGACACAGAAACAACATGGAGAGAGGGGGGGAAATAAATAGCAAAGAGACCACTAACCATTGGGCCGGTCTTCGGCGTTGCCCATATCTTTCCCCATCGACGGCGGTCCAAGCCAAGCGCAAGCCATACAGAGTACACATCCGCGCTTTGCCGACATGCCAAACGATGACAGCACCTTCTCCTCCTCCACCCCTCCCCCGTACCCACGCTGTACATGATTAAAAGAGAGAAAAAAAAATAGATAGAAAAAAAAAAATCTCCGGTCTTCCGGCCTACATACACACATGGTACTTGTCGCAGTGTTCCACGGCCGCCTCGTTGCGGCTCTAGGCGGGAACACGGCGCCGGGACCGGGGCGGCAATTGGCCAATGGCGAGTCAGGGACCCCGCCGACAGCCACAGGGCGGCCCCGCAGCCCCGCCGGCGCCCAGACAGCCTTGGACAGCCGGGGCTGGTTGGGGCTGAGGTTGTGCCGCGATAAACCGAAGCTGGGGGAAGATGCGAGGTGACGCCAATGGCATAGCCTGGATCACGGAGACGGCCTAGATAATGACCACAGAGTTTTAATCCTTCTCTTCTTCCTCGTGTTCTGCTGTCCTCAACTCTCCCTCATCTCCTTTCCCTTCTCCTTCAAGTGTTTTGCCATTTGTTGCAGAGAGACTCGAGCCGGTCCCTCCTCCTCTACCCGACTTGTTTAGCTACGTGATACCCCCAAGGACTTGGACCACCGCCTCGTCCGCTTCCATACAGAAATGTCTTCGATCATGATCAAACGCGCGGGCGCTCCTGGCCTGCGCAGCGCCATCAAGGCGCAGCAGAAGAGGGGACTCGCCCAGCTGGCTTCCTTCAAGACGCCCACCGTGGCCAACGAGCCCAACGTAAGTTTCATCTGGCAATGTTGACGAAAGAGGAGGGGCGGAGGGAACGAATGGGCTGGCTGACATGACTACTCCGGACAGCACCACTACGCAAAGGGAAGCGCTCAGCGCGAGGGCATCACGGCGGCTGTTGAAAAGCTCCAGAAGAAGCTCCCTCTCGAGGTCCCCGTCGTCATTGGCGGCAAAGAGGTACGTTTTTCCCACTCGATGCATCCCTCAGCTCTACATCTACATCTACACCAGCACCAACAGGGACAGCAGCTAACACGGAGATGCACCACAGATCAGGGCCTCTGCCGTCTCCAAGCAGCTCAACCCCTCCGACCACGCCACCACCGTGGCCTCGTACTACACGGCCACGCCCGCCGACGTGTCCAAGGCCATTGACGCGGCGCTGGCGGCCAAGCCGGCGTGGGAGGCGCTCCCGTTTGCGGACCGCGCCACCATCTTCCTCAAGGCGGCCGACCTCATCTCGACAAAGTACCGCTACGACATCATGGCCGCCACGATGCTGGGCCAGGGCAAGAACGCATGGCAGGCCGAGATTGACGCCGCCGCCGAGCTGGCCGACTTCTTCCGCTTCAACGTCCACTACGCCGAGCAGCTGTACAAGACGCAGCCCGAGCACCACAGCCCCAACGTCTGGAACCGCCTCGAGTACCGCCCGCTCGAGGGCTTCGTCTACGCCGTCAGCCCCTTCAACTTCACCGCCATCGCCGGCAACCTGCCGGGCGCCCCCGCGCTGCTGGGCAACGTCGTCGTCTGGAAGCCCAGCGACTTCGCCATCGCCTCCAACTGGCTCGTCTACCAGATCCTCATCGAGGCCGGCCTGCCCAAGGACGTGATCCAGTTCGTGCCTGGCAACCCCGTCGAGGTGACCCGCGTCGCCCTCGAGCACAAGGAGTTTGCCGCCCTCCACTACACCGGCAGCACCGCCGTCTTCCGCAAGCTGTACGGAACCATCGGCCAGGGCGTCGCCGAGGGCCGCTACCGCTCGTACCCTCGCATCGTGGGCGAGACGGGCGGCAAGAACTTCCACCTCATCCACCCCTCGGCCGACCTCGACAACGCCGTCAAGCAGACGGTGCGCGGTGCCTTTGAGTTCCAGGGCCAAAAGTGCAGCGCCACCTCGCGCCTGTACGTACCCAAGTCGCTCTGGCCCGAATTCAAGGAGAAGCTGGCAGCCGAGGTGGCGCAGCTCAAGCAGGGCGTGCCGTGGGAGCACGACAACTTCCTGGGCCCCGTCATCCACGAGGCCTCGTTCAGCAAGCTGTCGGGAGCCATTGACGCTGCCAAGTCGGACGCGGAGCTGGAGCTCGTCACGGGCGGCACCTACGACTCGTCCAAGGGCTACTTTGTGGCGCCCACCGTGTACGCAACGACCAACCCGGAGCACAAGTACCTGTCGACCGAGTTCTTCGGCCCGCTGCTGACGACGTACGTCTGGGACGACGCGGCGCCCGAGGCGTTTGGCGAGGTGTGCAAGCTGGTCGACTCGACGTCCGAGTACGGCCTGACGGGCTCCATCTTTGCGGCGGACCGGGAGGCGGTGCGGTTCGCCGAGGAGAAGCTGCGCAACGCGGCGGGCAACTTTTACGTCAACTGCAAGAGCACCGGCGCCGTGGTGGGCCAGCAGCCCTTTGGGGGCTCCCGAGCCAGCGGCACCGACGACAAGGCCGGCAGCCAGAACCTGCTGACGCGGTTCGTCAACATCCGGGCCATCAAGGAGGAGTTTACGCCCACGACGGAGGTCAAGTACCCCAGCAACATCATCTAAGCAGCAAAAAGTGGCTGTACTGCATGACAGGACGGATACAGAGTACGATGAGCAAAAGAATCAGCGACCCAGGCGCCGAGCACGTCCCCGCGGGCCGCGTGTGTATGCGATGGACGGTTGGACTGGAATGAATCGGAAAGGGACAGGATGCAACCAGAGAGTGCCCGCGTGATCAATCCCTGGGCTGTGCAGGCTCGTCGAGACAAGGGAGCCGGGGCATGACGGCGTGGATGATGGATGATGGATTTACGACGGGACGAGACGGATATCTAGAGACGACGGCATGGAATTGCGTACCGCAGATTGCGTATGCATGAGTCGGCGGTCGGTAGGGTGAATGGCAAGAATGGGAAGCCCAAGCTGTCGCCCTGCCCCCCACGTTGTCTGAGACGAGACGATGATGGGCGGACTCGCCGTTTGGGGGGGGTTGAGAAAATGGACGAATAATGATTGCCCAATCTTTCACAAGCCGCCTTCTCGTTCCTCATGTGATCTGTTGCTGTCCCAGACACCTACAGTAGGTAGTTACCTAGTCCACGGCACTGCGTACCGGACTATCCACCTAGATGTAGATTGGAGGCCGGGGGTGGAGCGATGCGCGGATGCCAGCTCTTGACCGACAGGGATCTTGGTGGAGGCTCGCGGAGGGTTGAGAGGGAGGCTTCGCTGATGCTCAATGGAGGCCACGTGCCCCCTATCCTGCAACGGCGATGGCTGGCCATGCTGGGCTCGAAAGGCACATGGGCTCGGGTGGCGCTGGGGAGCTGGATGGAGCTGGAGCGGAGCTGGAACCCCAGCCCAAGGGCGGACTCGAGGTCTGTGCGATGCCTGGTTCTATCGGCCGGGGGGGATTTCTTCCTGGTGTCGTGTGCGTGCGTGTGAGTGTGAGTGAGTGTGAGTGAGTAAGTGAGTGACGGCTTGGGCGCTTCGTAGGCCATGCGAGGCCCTCGTGGTCGCAGAGAGCTGTGATGCGAGTCAAGACTCAGAGGCACCAATTGGCCAGACGGCTCCGCACATGGCTTGAGCTTTTCAGCGGACTCGAGCTTCAGTGTAGTATCGGATCGGATTGGACTGGACTGGATTGGATTGGATTGGAATCTCTGGACGGAACGAACAAATGCTACGTTGCGCTGGTGTTTGAAGACAGGACAGAGGACCCTGAAGCCGCGCTGCTTTCGGCCCGTGGTGAGGAAGTGGAGTAGAGAGATCATTGAGTGGTGAGAAGCTAAAGGTGATGTGAGGGAGGAGGAGGAGGAGGAGGAGGAGGAGGAGGAGGTGAGGCTCCCAGGTGCCAGGAACCCTGGGTCATTACCGGGAAGGTACCTCCCCAAGTGAGGTAGTCTGGTGCCAGGACATGTTCCCCGAGGCATGTAATTTAGGTACCTTGGACTAGGTATGGAGCCTAGATCCATCCATCGGTGTTTACATGCAGTAAGGTACTGCGGTACTTTGGACGTGGGACTACGGGATAAGGCAGGACGATTGCTGCTCGATGGAGCCGCGGGCTATTAGGGTCGTGATAAGGTTTCCCCCTTGCTGGTGCTTGCTCCTCGCGCAGTATCGCCCTGAGGGGAGGGGACTGGGAATGGGCTTGGGGGGCGCTGAGTGTCAACCGGAAGCGGAAGCGGAAGCGGTGTTGTGCCGCCTAGATGTATGTACAAGCTCATACTATGCCGACTGCCAACGGAGAGAGTGCTGTGTGTGTACGTATTACACATGTGTGTGTGTGTGTGTGTGTGTGAGAGTTGAAAGAGCATCACTCCAGCAAAGCTACTGTACTATCGTATGTATGTACATTACAATAGAGTACTGTACATGGATGGATGAGTGGACGAGTGGATGCGTGGATGGATACATGGGTCCAAGGTGGAAATATGCTTGTGTACAAGCATTTTGGCATCAGCATGGGCCATGCATGCATGCATGGGGCCCCAAATTGTCAAGCGGCGAGGCCAAGCTTCGCCTGGCACTCTTGGGTGGCGCCCGCAACTGGCGACGGCTGGCGGCGACTGGCGGCGACTGGCAACCACATGGGCAAGCCCCCCACGCTGATTCGCCGGGGCGCCGCAGGCAGCACGCGACCAAGTTCTCGATGATGCTTGGTCCAACTTGGAGAATGGAGAGAGAATGGAGAGGATGGAGAGAATGAGAATGGAGAAGAGTAACCCGACTGGACTGGACTGGATTGGACTGGACTGGACTGTACATGGTACTGAGTGCGGATCTCCATCCCTCTCTCTCTCCCGGCTCGCTCTCCCTCCTGGGCGCATTGTGCGCGCTGGGGCGTGCCCGGATTGGAGGATTGCGAGCAGGTGTCGAAACTCTTTTGCCTCTTTCGCTCCTTGGATGGCCGCCGGCGGGGGATCTGCCTGTTGTTCTCTGACCGTTCGTGTCCGTATCCGTAGCCTACAGTGCCTACAGTACCTACAGCACCCAAGGTAGCTAGCTGCTTTTTCTTGTTCGCTGCTCACGAGGGTGTTGGTGATATTGGCTACTGGTCTCGCGACCTCTTCTTTCTTCCATTCTCCCATCCCATCCTTCCACTCAACCTCACTCCTCGCTTTCCTCGCTTTCCTCGCTTTCCTGGCCCTTTCTTTTTCCCAGCCCGCCTGGCAACAAGCAACAAGTAACAAGTAACAAGCAACAAGACGAGAACCAGTCATCTTGTCTATCGCTCCGTCAGACGACAACAAGACGGCATTCCACTTTGCCTCTGCTCATCTGCTCATCTTCTCACCTTCTCACCTTCTCACCTTCTCACCTTCTCACCTACCTGCTTGCTCGCTTCATCCCATCTCATCCCATCTCATCCCATTGCTGCTGCTTTCGTCTACGTTCCAGCCTTGCAGCCATACTCACCTGTCGACTGCCATCTGATTCACCACATTACCCTCTCATCACATCTCACTCCCAGTTGCCATCGTCACCTTGCAACCCTCCATCTTCCAGCCTCCCACAGCCTCCCACAGCCTCGTCGCCCACAATGCCCCGGCCAGGCCTCCCGCTCACGCCGGGCTCCTCCACCGATCTCAAGGCCAAGGACTGCTCTCAGCAACTCTCCACCTTCCAGCTCTCCTTTGAGCTGCCGCCGCCCGCCATCCACGATCCCGCTCGCGTCTCACCTCCTTCCGCCGGCCCCTCCAATGTTTCTCCCACCTCCACGTTCCCAATGCAGCCCGCCGAAGCCGTCAAGGCCCGCCGCCGCTCTTCCGCCGCCACCAAGGACAACAAGGACTCGACCTTTGCCCTGCCTCCCCCACCAACTCGCTCTCGCAAGATCATCCAGATGAAGCCTCGCACCCAAGACACGACCGAGTCGGCCACTGCTAGTGCCAAGCAGTCCAAGGGGGCCGCCGGCAAGGGCTCCGCTGCCAGCAAGAAGGCCGCTGCCGCAGCGGCCACGGCAGCAGCAGCAGCAGCAGCAGCAACAGCAGCCTCGACGAGTACATCAACCCCAGCCATGTCCGGAGACGATGCCGCTGGTGAAAAGGGGAAGAAGAAGCAGCCCAGCGCCACAAGTGCCGCGGGCAGGAAGATTGCGAGGAAAACGGCCCACAGCCTCATCGAGCGCCGTCGCCGTAGCAAGATGAACGAAGAGTTTGCCCTGCTCAAGAGCATGATCCCTGCCTGTACCGGCGAGATGCACAAGCTCTCCATTCTCCAGGTACGTCGCCCCGCCGCCCAATCCAGAAACCCCATCGAGCGACTGACTGATGTTCCCGCATAGGCTTCCATCGAATACGTGCGGTACCTCGAAGATTGTGTGTCCAAGTTGAAGGCCCAGCAAGAGCAGGACGACGCCAGGGCAGACTCTGGAAACCAGACGCCCACTTCCCGTGAACGCCTCCCGTCTATTCGCGAGTTCCACCCAACCTTCCGTCCCGACCCTACTGCCGATGCCGATGCCGATGCCGACGTCGACGTCGAAATGGAGGACTCAGACACGGCGCCTTCGCCAACTTCGATTGCTAACCCCGACCGATTTATCCATCGTCACCCGTCCGTCTCGCCCGCGATCCCTGCGCAGAACGCTCGCCATAGGCAGCAGTCGTACTCTTCGACCGTGTCTGTAGCGGACCAACGCCGATTCAGTTTCAGCGCCTCTGCTGGCACCTCGCCAGCCTTCGGCCCACAGTCGTTTGACTTTGCTTCTCTGCCGGGGCCCCCTAGTCGCGGCGACGCCTCCGCCCCGGGCTCAACACTCACGAGCCCTGCACTGGGTCCTCAGAACGAGCTCGACCATGAGGCCATGGCCGCACTGCTGATGCTCAACCACGATCGAAGGGGCTCATCCGCGGCAGCAGCTGCTGCAGCCGCAAGAGGACGGGGGCTCTCGGTCCGTGATCTGCTCAGTACGTGATCGGGCAAGGTCTGTGCGCGTCAATCGAGACGAAGAAGAAAAAGAAGAAGGACGAGCAGAAGAAGAATCATTATAGGCAGATGTTGCCTCGTCAGAAAGGCGTCATGAATAATGGTCAGACGTGCCAAGGCTCAAAAAAAGGTGGCCAAGGTGTTGCCGAATGGAACCACAAATCCGACAGAGCTCGCATTCTGCTGTCAGCAACCGGCTCTGGGTCGTGAGTGCGTTGCCATGTGCGGCGGAGATGAAGCGTTTCAACACGATGAGGGATTAGAGAACAGGACATCGGGACGGTGTATATAATTTCTTCCACGGATTGTACTTTCGGAGTTGGATGTGGGGGCGTCATCGGATGATTTTGATTGTCGCCTCGTTACTCTTGGCCCGTCGCTAGCAGCAGTTCGATGTGGGTTCTCGAGCAGCAGGTTGATCTGACAATGGGTCGTCGTTTTAGAGTTGGTCTTGTTACAAATAGATTTCTGAGGCTGGCGGGCATGTTTTGCCCCTGATCCACGCTATATCTTGTTTGCCCATTTCCCAGATACTATGCTGTACATTTTAATGTATTGGTCTTCGAGGTCATGATGCCGTCACAATCGAGACGCTACCTTGTCTTCGACATCTAAAAACAACCAAACCTTTACTAAGCATCCCAGCACCTAAACTTTCCTCTTCACAACATTTTCCTCCCGTCATCATAAGGTGCAGCCAGTCATCTAATTGCAGGACTGTTGTATGTGTGCATAAACCCTAATATACATTGAATCTCGATTCACAAGCCCCTACGGCAAGGTTTGAGATGCGCCTTCTGAATTCGCGACATTTTACGCAGGAGTCTCATACGGACACCGCTCGTTCGACAATATCCACTTCACCTGGCTCAAAGGCTCTAGTCGCCGTTTCTATGACTTGAGCCTCTGGCTTCCGGCGATATCGTCCAGGGAGTCCTTGACCAGGAATCTGTAGGCGTGTTAGATCCAGAGTACAGTAGGCCACGCCACATCTAGGTCTTCCGCGTCTTACCTGTACCAAAGCAACGTCGGCCAAATGGTCATAAAGTGCCACAGGCTGTGCGCGTCCACCGCACCAAACCACGGCGGGAAGTCGAACAGCTCCATGCTCATGGCGAAGATGACCCAGGCCACCACAAAACCAGGCCAGGCAGCCCACATGCGCCTGGACTTTTGGTACTTGTCGAAACTGAACCAAGTCCAGAGGACGTTCTGGACGATGCCCACCGCAACATTGGCAGCCATGTTGTAGGTGTAGTTCCACGCCACAAGCTTGAGGTACGAGACGTGGCACACGTACAAGAGGATGCAGAGCAGCGTCCAGGCGTGCACGACAGCCTTTCGGCGCGGGGTGGGAATGTCGAGCCTGAAGACGCGGATGGGCGTGTAGTAGAGACCGTAGAGGACGCTGGCCCCGGCGGCGAAGTAGTCGAGCTGCTCGGTGACGGTGAAGTCCCGCGTGTGGAAGATGGAGCTAAAGACCCAGGACGCCATGCCGACGTAGGCGAGCCAGACGTAGTACGGCCGCAGCGTGTAACTGGCGGGGATGGTGGCGCGGATCTTCTTCAGGCCGTCCCAGTGCGCCCACAAGTTGCCGAGAGAGCAGACGACGCTGAAGGGCTCCTGCATGCCGAGGAGGCGGTAGAAGGGCCACTTGCCATGAAACTGTTCCACCGACACGCCGGCCGCGACCCGTTGGTTCGTGATGATGTGCTGGCAGGTGTAGTCGCATTCGCTGTCACAGGTCCAGAAGAGAAGCCGATGGAGGAAGGCTGTACACGCTTGGGGGTTAACAAGAAGAAATGGTGACAGGATCGGAGCAGGACGAGGCCAGAGACGTACGGATATGGGTTTGGGGCTTATCCGAGGCACAGTTCTCGGCTCTACAGACCTGTGACCAGCGTCAGCAACTTGGTCCGCTTCCCGTGCTGGCATATAGCCGCGAAGAATCACCCACCTTGAGGCATTGCTGGAACTCGGGCAGACGATCGCCAACGGAGGCGTGGGCACTCTCCACGAAGAGCAGCAGCAGCACCAGCAGCAGCAGGACGAGGACGGTCAGGGATGGGACTCGAGTCCATGGCCGTCCCCACTGAGAAGCCATCGCATCAGCATCTACTAGCGGACGGGAGACGGCGAGACGGTGTTGCGGGGGACGAGCTGGGGACAGATGGAGGAGCGATGGGAGGTCAGGTGAGGTGGTGATGAGACATTCTTCGGCCGCTATGCGCCATTGCACCTAGAGGTTACTGCGCCCTGTGCTGTAGGCTGTAGCAGAGCTTTCCAGGGGGCGGTTTTCGGGCTTCGGCCCCGGAAATGTGGAGATATGCCTGCGCTGTAAATGGCGCCAACAACATCAACGCCAGCAACGATTGGAAGTACAGTACAGTACAGATTGCAGATTGCAGATTACAGATTAGCATGTGCGACATTGCAGGCAATGTAAAGCTCTTGGATTCCAGCATACAAGGTTCTAGCTAGGGCCCATCTCAACGGCCCTCTGGCGGATGTCAATCATACCGAGTACCCATGCCTAGGTCCACCGGCACGCATCCAATGTCCACCATGCTTCTTCGCAAACCAATAGTGCGTGGAATGGAGGCTTTGATATATGTATATGCCCTTGCTCCCGCGTTGTTGTAGAAAACACCACCCAATGCGCAATTTGAAAGACATGGCTCAGCACGACAACATCCCTTCCTGGGTCAGCAATGATTTGTCCCAAGGCAATAACTTATAGATAAAGTTCATAGACGAAGCCAGCGATAACGCCTTTCCAAGTTCACCTGGCCGTTACGACTAGTTGGTTGCTCGGGGCAACGGATGTGCTTCTGATTGGCCGATGCAGTCATCGCCAAAATAAAGCTCGATTCATCCCACGATTCCTTCTGTCCATGCATCCTGACGCGCAACGTATAACCTGGAATTCTGGTGATTTTGCTGCCGCCAGGGCCATGGGCACAATCGACGCGTAGTGCTACCCTCCAATCTCTGTATCGACTAACTTCCGCTTCCTCACCGCGCTCCTCGTCCATTGCTGCCCGACGCGCCCGCAGAACACGCCCACAACATGACGACAGCTTCACCAACCCCGATGGGCGCCGGCCTTGTCCGAAGGACATCGCAACGACAGGCCATGAGGCGGATCCCCTCAAGATCGGCAATGGGCCGCAGCGACGGCCAGCCCGCTTCTGCCAATGCCGCCGCACTCAACGGCCACCACCACCAGCCACAGAAATTCCACGACGACAGCTCCGAAGATGAGATTCCCGTCCCCATGAAGCTCAGCGCGCTCACCAAGGCGCTCCTGAGTGACGGCCGCCCCGAGCCGTCTGCGCGGCCACCGACACCGCCGCAAACCCGGCGCCGCACAAGCGCGTTGAACGTGTCGACGTCATCGGCAACTGAGAGTAGGAGAAGTGTACGGTCCGGAAGCGTCCAGCCTTGTGAAGGCAGGTCGTCGAGGCCTCAGAGCCCAGCCCCGAGTCAAGAAGCGAGCCCTGCCCGCAAGAGGGTAGTGCGGCTCAGCAACACGCCCCAAAGCCTGAGCCAAATGAAACCGGCAAAGCGCCGATCGACCTCCATGTCGCGATCAACGCAGCGATCGCGTCCCCAGAGCCGGGATAAGTCGTCGGACGAGATATCAGAATTGCACGCCGACGTGAACACGCCTGCTCAGGGAGGACGTGTTGTGCGAATAGCCTCGGGGTCCTCGGGAAACCGCAGCCGCCTCGGATCCGCAGGCCCTTCATCGGGCTACTCGAATTATGAGCGAGCCATGGCCGATCGGTCAGAGATCGAGGCCGAAAACGACCAGCCGGAGGAGCCTGCCACGATATCTCGCAATCCTCCACCTTTTAGTCATGGTAGCGTGTCGCGATACCCATCGACAAGTACCCGAACGCGACCAGATGAAAACCTCAATCTTCAGAGTTCCATGCGAGTCAAGCGCGTCGGCAAGGTTTCTGGTAGCTTTCTCAGTGGCCCCGCTCGAAGAGGGAGACGGAGGCAGAGCGAGGAGGAGGCTGAGGGCAATGGGGACGGAGACCTTGCAATCTCGAGCCAGGAGGCAGAGGCGCAGTCTGCAGCACCCTATTACACCGATGGAGTTAACCACTTCAACTCAGGAAGCCCCCTCAGCGGTGCATCTGCAGCCAGGGCCATTCACCGCAGAAACGTGTCCAACCTCGATTTACGAGCGGGCTCCGCCAGACCCTCTCCCATCCCAAGGGCAGATGAGGAGCAACTGAGGCAGGACAACGACCCAGAGCCTGCCCCTGAACCGAGAGTGCCAATCGATATTCAGGACAGAGCATACTCTGCGGCCCGTCCGCGCATACCATCAGGCCGCGACCAGGAGAACAACTTCCCCGCCACTTATAAGCGAGCAAAGCCGTCCGTCGACGACCTACTAGAAAAAGTGCCTCAACGACCTATGAGTGCAGATCTCGGCCCAATGAGATCGGTTTCTCCCGATAGGAAACCTCTGGCTTCTGTAGCCCAAAATACTCCCCATCGACAAGCGCCGCCGCCACCTCCCAAAATGTCAGTTTTAGAGGCTGCAACGGCCACAGCTGGTGCTGCCACTACATCGCAGGCAAAGCAACGACGAAACATCATCAAGGTGAACGGCAAGAGCTACACAAGGCTGGATAGTCTTGGTCGAGGAGGCAGCGGCAAGGTCTATCGAGTCGCCGCAGAGAACGGCAACCTGCTTGCCTTGAAGCGTGTGTCTCTTGAGAACGCGGACGAGGTCATTATCAAGGGGTATCTGGGCGAGATTGACCTCCTGAAAAAGCTCAAGGGGGTGGGCCGGGTCATTGAGTTCTTTGATTACGAGATGAACGCGGAGAAGAAGATGCTTACTTTGGTGAGTTGCGATGACATCTCTTGAAGAGGAATGGCGATGCTGACAGCCTTCTAGATTATGGAGATGGGTGAGCTGGACTTAAATACCTTGTTAAAGAGGCGGCAAAGCGCCGAAGACGCGCGATTCGACCCCGTCTTTGTCCGGTTCTATTGGAAGGAGATGCTTGAATGCTTGCTATCTGTCCATGAACACGACGTTGTTCACTCCGACCTGAAGCCGGCCAACTTTGTGCTCGTCAAGGGCCACGTCAAGCTTATAGACTTTGGTATTGCCAATGCAATCCAGACGGACGAAACTGTCAATGTCCATCGCGACACTAATATTGGCACGCCAAACTACATGTCTCCGGAGTCGTTGCTCGATTCCAACAACCCTCGGGGAGGGCGTTCCACCGGCCGCCCCAAGCTTATGAAGCTGGGAAAGCCCAGCGACGTTTGGTCGCTCGGCTGCATTTTATATCAGTTTGTGTACGGCATCCCGCCCTTTGGCCACATTGCCAATCAGCTGGGACGATGCCAAGCCATCATCAACTGGGATTATGATATCGAATTCCCTTCTCGAGGTCTAGGCGGCGCGCCCGTTCCGCCTTCGCTCCTTCGCACAATGAGGAGATGCCTCAACCGCGACCAGCACATGCGCCCGACGTGCGCCGAGCTGCTTTCCGAATCGGACCCCTTCCTCTACCCCGCTGAGCTGAGCGATAAAGCTCTTCCTATCGACGAAGAACTGCTTGGTAGGATCATCCAGAGCGTTGTCACGCGATGTCGTGAGCGCATGCCTACCGAAGCCGAGAGCCTGAGTGTCTGGCCGCAGGCTTACTGGGCCAGCGTTAAGAAAGCCACGGCCAACAGGATGTAACGGACGAGGAGAATTAATGTCACAAAAGGTGGCGAGCTGTTGTTTCCGATAGCGGTTGTTGTAACGGTCTATTATCATTATAATGGGGAAGGGGGCATTTTTTAGTTTGGTGTTGAGGCGTATGATCATGTCTTTTCCATTGCGAACTGCAATAGACTTTGTATATCACAGCCTGGAGTTCTTTCAATGCTTCATCAGACCTGGATAGGTATGATATCCAGGCAATTTACAGCCTCGCGGTGCAGCGAGTGACGACCAAATGAACGGTTTCTCTTCAGGTTCAGAGCGTCTGTGCTCAGTTTTGCAATTGCGCTCTATTATTGTACAGCCAGCCATAGGCTGGTAAGGTGGTACAGCGTCTTTGACCATTGACTGTTTGTACACATGATCCCAATCCTCCTTCGTCAATTGTGTCCTTCTGGAGCCAAATCCAATCTCTTACACGTTTCAATCCGAAGTTTCTGTGATATCCTCCACGTCCTTGATGTTCAGCTCCGAAACACTCAAGATGGTGTATCGATGCTTGCTCTTTGCCTGCCTCATCCTTCGCTGTCTCCGCTTCTTCTTGATCTTGATGCGCAGGGGCTCCGACTCCGTGCCAAGAACGGTCGCGCGACACTCAAATACCCGCTCGTCGATGTGCGGGGCACCCTTCATGGTGAAGTCTCGGCTACCAAGGATGCTGGCTCGGTTCAGGCGGAGCACGTCACCGGGCTGCACGCCAGGCATGCGGAACGGCAGGCGGATCTGATCTCCTTCACGGACGAGGTACGGGAAGCCGTGGATGTGGACGGTGATGTAGTGGCCGGGCTGGGCTGCGAGGAAGGGCAGGAGGTTCTTGACCGAGTCGGATATGGGCTTGGGCGGCGCCTCGGGGTGGCTCTTCTTGAAGGCCAGAGGGCGCGGCTCGGCGGCCGTTGGGTTGGCGGCGTTCTTGATGTGCAGCTGGGGGATGGGCTCGACAATGGGCGTCGTGGTGTTGAAGCTGCGGGAGCGGATTGGCAGCAGAGAGGCCGCGGGGAGGCGCGAGCTGGGAGCCCGGAGCTCCAGCATCGAGCGGAGAAGCGCCCTGCTCATTGTGAGTTGCAGTGCCTTTCGCGGGCGGGCACTATTCGCTGATCTTCGCGGAATGGCATCAGCTGCTGGAGGTGAACATGGTCGAAAAAGTTCATGGCAACGGGTGCTCAGGCCGGATAAGAGTAGCCCCGGGCTCCGCCCATGCGGTGGCTGGCTGGGCGCCTGTTGACCGATAAACCGCCACTTTTTTTTATCGCCGGTGGAAATTTCACTGTCAAGTTCCCTATCCCCGCCAAATCAAGACAAAGACCCAGCAGTAGGGCCAGACGCAAACATGGTATGTGAGAAGAGATTATAATGTGGATTTCAACCAGCTAACCCCATCGCAGCCTCAGAATGAGTATATGGAACGGTGGCGGAAGCTGCACGGCCGCCGCCTCGATCACGAAGAGCGAGCCCGCAAGCGTACCGCCCGTGAGGGTCACAAGGCGTCGCAGGATGCCCAGAACCTGCGTGGTCTCCGAGCCAAGCTGTACCAGAAGAAGCGCCACAATGAGAAGATCCAGATGAAGAAGGCCATCAAGGCGCACGAGGAGCGCAACGTCAAGACGGCCGACGAGAAGGAGCCTACGACGCCTCTGCCCTCCTACCTGCTTGACCGATCCAACCCTTCAACCGCCAAGGCGCTCAGCAGTGCCATCAAGAACAAGCGTGCGGAGAAGGCGGCCAAGTTCAGCGTGCCCCTGCCCAAGGTGCGCGGCATCAGCGAGGAGGAGATGTTCAAGGTGGTCAAGACCGGAAAGAAGGTGCAGAAGAAGTCATGGAAGCGCATGGTCACCAAGCCCACCTTTGTCGGACCCGACTTTACGCGACGCAACCCCAAGCACGAGAGATTCATCCGACCCATGGGTCTCCGTTACAAGAAGGCCAACGTCACCCACCCGGAGCTGGGCGTCACGGTGCAGCTGCCCATCATCAGCGTCAAGAAGAACCCCCAGAACCCCCTCTACACCCAACTGGGTGTCCTGACCAAGGGAACTGTCATTGAGGTCAACGTCAGCGAGCTGGGTCTGGTGACGGCGGGTGGAAAGGTTGTTTGGGGCCGCTACGCCCAGGTGACCAATAACCCGGAGAACGAGGGATGCATCAACAGCGTCCTGCTGGTGTAATGTTGGAAACCATGGGATGTGCTTTTATTGGTTTCCATGCTAGTCGTGACAGAATCGCATGTAAAGGCGTCAAGGCGTTTATTTGGGGGCGGCTGCAGAGATTTCAGCCGACTGGAAAAGATGAGACATGTCGACTTGATCCCTAGACATGACAAGTTCATTGCGGGACTGAGGATGAAACACTTCAAAGACGTTGCTCCTGCGACTTGGGAGTTGGGAGGTTGCTGTTCAAGACGTCGCATCTACTGTCGTGGAGGAGGAGAGACCTCTGGGCAGTTCAATCAGATAGACTCCTCGTAACCAATGTCAATGTTTACCAAGATCAAGGAACGAACTCGACCGGGGCTACTGCCTCTCTTAGATCCAAGCGAATACTTGCAATTGCGCCCATTCTAGAGACAAGATGCGAGATGCTGTACTTTTCAAATCTCCGGTTCTCGTCCCAGTCCAGTATCACAGCAACAAAACGGACGGGAAGAAGTGGATGCGGCCGAGCAGCTGTCGACAGCCGCGTGGTCGTTTGCGGCCCTGGCAACTGGCAACTGGCAACTGGCAACTGGCAGGCACACTTGGACCCTTACAGTACTCCGATTCCGAGCTAAGCTGCATTGGGAGCGAGGCAAGAGGGGCCCTTCTGTTAGGTCGCCTTCCAGTGTGGGCGGTGACTACGATAAATTATTTTCTGCCCGAGACTAGCAAAATCGCATTTGGCCGGCTTTTCTGGGATCTTGGTTGGACCCGCCGCCGCCTTTTCCTGCTCCAACATTCATTCATCCTGCATATCCCAGCTTCTCGACTTTTTTTCCTCTTCATTCTTCTCCTGTTACGAGTCAGCATACTCGTGTTCTCGAAAGAATGTCCGGCGACAAGATGGAGGTCGAAATGGCCGAGCAGAAGATGAAGACCATGGAGCACAGCGAACAGCACTACTTCAAGAGGTCAGTCTAAGGTGTCCGCTGCCTGTGTCGCCAACTTTTCGCTGACAATCCGCATCTAGCTATGACCACCATGGTACGGCCCCAGAAGTGATCTCACCCGCTATAGATGACCTTTGACTGACCTAAACCCTCAATTCAAGGCATTCACGAGGAGATGCTGGTACGGCACACACCCCTCCCCCGCAGTCGCGACTCTGCCCAACAGACCCCCCCGCTAACAATACATCATGGTGTAGAAAGACGAGGTCCGCACGCGATCGTACATGAACGCTATTGTCC
Source organism: Pseudonectria foliicola (assembly GCA_003693505.1). Taxonomy (NCBI): domain Eukaryota; kingdom Fungi; phylum Ascomycota; class Sordariomycetes; order Hypocreales; family Nectriaceae; genus Pseudonectria; species Pseudonectria foliicola. The sequence continues at coordinate 284,700 of QUZD01000077.1, read as the reverse complement.
AAAACAAGCACATCTTCAAGGACAAGGTCGTCCTCGATGTTGGTTGCGGTACCGCCATTCTGTCCATGTACGTTCCTCCCTTTTACCCATTGCCCCGCTCCGCCAGCGCACACCACAACCCAAGGTGTTTCGCCTCGGTCGTATGTTTGTGACAGGGGGCTTTGTTGCATATTCTGAGCATTTTCTGACGGGTCTCTCTGTTAAAGGTTCGCCGCCAACGCCGGTGCCAAGCATGTCATTGGTGTCGACATGTCCACCATCATCTTCAAGGCTCGCGAGATTGTCAAGGTCAACGGCTTGTCTGACAAGATCACCCTGCTCCAGGGCAAGATGGAGGAGGTTGAGCTGCCTTTCCCCAAGGTCGACATCATCATCTCCGAGTGGATGGGCTACTTCCTTCTCTACGAGTCCATGCTGGACACTGTCCTGTACGCCCGCGACACCTACCTCCAGAAGGATGGCTTGATCTTCCCCGACAAGGCCACCATCTTCTGCGCTGGTATCGAGGACGGCGACTACAAGGCCGAGAAGATTGAGTGTATGTTGTAGCCTTGGACTTTCCCTTCCCACCTGTTTGCGCCTAGCTAATGTGATTGTCTAGTCTGGAACGACGTCTACGGCTTTGACTACACGCCCTTGAAGGAGACGGCTCTGTCTGAGCCCCTTGTCGACACTGTCGAGCTCAAGGCCGTGTGCACCGACCCTACCCCCGTCCTCACCCTTGATCTCTATACTTGCACCGTTGCCGATTTGGCCTTTACGACTCCTTTCAAGCTCTCCGTGAAGCGTGATGACTTCATCCACGCGCTGGTCGCCTGGTTCGATATCGATTTCACCGCCTGCCACAAGCCCATCCGCTTCTCCACCGGCCCTCACACCAAGTACACCCACTGGAAGCAGACCGTCTTCTACTTTGAGGATGTTCTCACTGTTGAGCAGGGTGACGAGGTTGACGTCAAGCTGGACGTGAAGCCCAACTCCAAGAACAGACGTGATCTTGACATTGAGATCTCTTATGCCTTTAACCCCCAGGACCCCAACCGGGCCGCGTCCGGGAAGAGCGCTTACAGAATGTGCTAAATGTTTACTGAGGATGAATAATGAGATGGGGAAAATGATTGACCACATAACTGCACGAGTGAGGAAATATACCATCTTGCAGCAGACAGATGACTGGCTCAGCGATTGGCCCAAAGGCGGCTGGCGTCTCTGCACCTTGTGCGCGGATTGGGCGAATTTCGGTAGATAAAACATGAGAGGAATGACGGTTGGTCGACGACCCGTCACGAGTGATACCACAAAGAGCACTCCGGAGCTACCCACCAAGTCAAAATAGATCTTTTCTTGCGCTTCACCCGTCAATCTTGCGTGTATTCCGTATGCAATATCCATTTTATTTCCATGTGAAGCTCAAAGTGGCCAGGACGAAGACCCCTACAAGCCGCCTCCTCTCTTCATGCTAGATCTGAGAACTTTAGCGTTCTAAGGCCGTTTTTGATTCCGGGTTTATTGACATGTTGTGTACGTTTCAAACTCCCTCCCTCCTTTTTACTATCCGCGTCTTTATTTCATTGCAATCATCGATCCTGCGTAAATATGATTTTGTCTATCCACATTGCCGCCTTTGGGTGGCAAACGTTTAAGCCGTGGTGCCGTGGTGCTTGACAATCTGGGCAACCTTGTTGGCCAGCTCATCAGCCTCGGAGCGGGTAGCAGCCTCGGCATACACGCGGCAGGCGTTTTCAGTACCACTGGCGCGGGCGAAAGAGCGGGCGTTGGTGTACTTCTTGACGCACTCGTCGATCTCATCCTGGGCGCCAGGGGGGTGGCTGAGGCGACGCTCGGCATCGGTGGTCTGGAAGAGATCCTTGTCGCCAACCTCGACGCGGACAAGACGGTTGGGGAGGTCGTTGTAGGTCATGGCCCAGTCCTTGAGGGTCCATCCCTTGTGGGCGAGGATGACCTCGACCATAAGCATGTCAGATATGGCATCGCCGACGGTCTGGTTGATCAGATCGCCAACAGCAGCAAGGGTATCGAGAGCATCCTTCTGGGCAGGGGACTGGGGCTCCTTCTCGCGGAAGGTGCGCAGAGCATCCTGGGAGAAGACGACGGTGCCGTGGCCGTTGGCCTCGAAGTAGACACCAACGTCGAACTGGCAAGCAACGTGGTGCAGGTGCTTAACACCGGTAGGGGTGAAGACGACGGGAAGCTGGAGATGCTTCTCAATGTAGTTGGTGCTGGCGCCGTTGGCGTAGGCCGTCTGGACAACGCCGATGCGGAGGTCATCGGCCAGACCGGCGGAGCGGACGAGGTCCGCGATAAAAGATGCGTTGAGAGACGAGATGCGATCGCCGTCAAGCATGAAGAAGCCAGTGTCGGGGTCGATCCAGTAGTAGATGAGACGGTCAGCATCTCCGTCGAGCGAGCAGCATCGAACGCCGGGGACAGGCTTAGGGGAGGGAGGAGCACGCTGCTTCGTCTTAACGTAGTCGGCACCAGACTGTCAACGGAGTTAGTAACTGGCACGGGCAATCAAAGTCATGGCAAGGGGGCGCGGGGGGTTCAAACTTACATCGAGATTGAGGACCTCGGGTCGGAGGACGTCGTCGTTGACAACCTTGCAGTCAAGACCAGTAACATCCTTGGGGAGGACCTTGAGGAACTCGCTAAGCTTGGGACCACCGACACCGTTGGCGCAGTCGACGACGAGCTGGCCCTGGACCTTCTTGCCCTGGAGAGCACGGACGAAGGCCTCAGCCATCTTCTCATAGTAGCCAGCCTCGCTGACCTTGCCGTAAGACTTGGGAGTGCCCTCGGTGTTGACACAGCGGGTCAGGTAGTGTAGCTGGGGGGTGGTGAGGATCTTGAAGTCGGTGTATTTGGTGTTGGTGGCTTCGAAGGAGTCGGCAAGGGCAATAACGAGCCCGTGGCCCGAGGGACGGGTATCGCGGCCGTAGACAACACACGCAGGGGCGTTGAGGTCAATCTTGAGCTGAGCAGCGAGGGACTTGTAGGTATCGAGCAGTTCCTGGTCCGAGGGGCAGTTGACGAGCTTGGTGGCATAAGCCTCCCAGTCCTGCTCGAGCATCTCGCCCATGGGGTCAACGATCTTGACCCCGTTGTCGACGGCCGGGTTGTGGCTGGCCGTGATCATGACGCCGATGGCCTGGCCATTGAGCTTGCGGCTGCGAAGAGCCGAGAGGAGACCAACGCGAAAGGTGACTCCGTCGAGGAGGTCGGCCTTCATGCGGAACCCCGCAGTGCCATACTTGAAGGTATGGCCGGCGACGATGGGGTGCTTGGCGGAAGCAGCAAGGATCTTGTCGTCCATGGTGAAAGAGATATACAGACAAACGCTTGCGAGAAGAAAATACAGAGGAGGGTTCTCGGATCGACGAGGCAAGGTGGGAGAAGGAAATAGGAGGAGAGCGCAAGCGAGTGAGCGGGAGGGTGGGTAAGATGTGACGACAAGCACAAGCAAAGCACAAGCACACACAGTACAGTACAAGCACAAGCCAGCCGCTAGTATTGGGATGACATGAATGTTGTTGGGCCATGCCGGTATCTCTGTACCTCTGTACCTTCCAGCATGCCACCCGTGTTACAGGGGCTACAGGGGCTACAGGGGCAAGTAGGGGCAAGCTAACACCCGTATTCAGGTGCTAAGCTTGCCAATACAACCTGCCTGTGAAACAAGCCTGGGTAGCCCATTCCCCACCACATCTGCTGGCGGGGCAGCTCACTGCTGTGTGGAACAAGGAATTTCTCAGTTGGGGCTGTCCGTAAACTTTGGAGCATCCCAGCACTGAAGCTACTGTAGCGCAGGATCATCTTGCGGCAACATGTTACGAGCTCGGCATGTTACCAAATATAGGCACCTAAGGTACCTAGGTGTAGGGTTCTCAAGCATCAGCATACCTAACCACGAACGAGGTAGAGTCCGCTTGGCACAGCCACAAAAGGAGGGGAAAGTAGAAGATTTAGACAACGCATCAAGGCGGGATATCAGCGGGACGGAGGCTAGAGCCAACCATTCTGCCGCAATGGCTGACTGGCTGTCTCGTCTCAGCCAGTCACGACGGCACGTGATGCCGTGTCACCTGAACATTGACACGATCATTGCTCAACGCGGTACATGTACTCTGTACAAGTCTGACTTCGCGATACTACGCCCACAGGCGTCGTGGCCTTCTTGAAACTTGGAACGGTGCACCTAGGCGGGCACTTTTTGGTTTGTCTTGGAGGCGGCTGATGGCGCCGGAATATCATCCAGTGATTGCTCGCCATGGACGGTTCCGACTCTGCTAATCCTCAACTACTGGCCTGGGTCAAGGAATGGCTTGATCTTGCTCGGGAACGCAACTCCAAGGGAATAACAACCTACAAGACTGCTTACGACTCACTCAAAGCATGTCCCATTACCTTTGAGCATCCCGCTCAACTTAAGCAGCTCAAGGGATTTGGCACAAAGCTGTGTGGACGACTCGAGGATCAGCTGAAGAAGCACTGTCTTGAGAATGGTGTCCCAATGCCATCTCACCCGCAGGCTAAGAGAGCCAGCCGAGAAGGAGAAGAAGGCGATGACGGCGAAGGGGCTTCGAGGCCCGCCAAAAAGCCCCGAAAAACCAAGGCCTACGTTCCGGCCTTGAGATCGGGGGCATACGCCTTAATTGTTGGCCTATCCACCCAGGACGAAGATTCATCCGTCGGAATGACCAAGGCAGAACTCATCGAGGTGGCACAGCCCCATTGCGACTCATCTTTCACTGCGCCAAGCGATCCTACCAAGTTCTATACGGCATGGAACTCAATCAAGACCTTGCTACAAAAGGAGCTCGTCTACGAAAGAGGTAGGCCGCTGAGGAGGTACGCCTTGACTGATGAGGGTTGGGAGGTTGCCCATCGGATAACAGATTCGAATCGAAGGCAGGATGTGAACAGAGAAGATAACCAGCCATCCCGAACGGCCAACGGTACTGAGCAACCTGGCCCCTCGACAAGTGCAGTTTCGCCATCTGGCGGTATGGCAACACAGACTGAGTCTGCTTCCTCGCACCGGGACCTTGTCTCAGACGGCCCCATCTTGTCTGACGACAGCCGCTTGCCAGACTTTAGTCCCATACACCTGCCGCCTGGCTCATTCTCTGTCCACCTGCTTCTCGATGTTCGCGAAGTCCGGGCAAAGACGGACCGCGACTACATGCAGGAAGAGCTAGCCAAACAGGGTGTCAAACCCATAATGCGAAGCTTGGAGGTGGGAGACGCTCAGTGGATCGCCAAATGTCATGACCCAAACTTGCTTGCAAGGCATGGAGCAGAAGGCGATGAGGTCGTCTTGGACTGGATCGTGGAACGAAAGCGATTGGACGATCTGATTGGCAGCATAAAAGATGGTCGCTTTCACGAGCAAAAATTCCGACTCAAACGCTCGGGTGTGAAAAAGGTGATATACATTATTGAGGAAATCACCATGGATGTCGCCTCGTTCCAAAGATACGAGGAAGCTGTTCGGTCGGCTATCGCGTCGACACAGGTGATGAACGGATTCTTTGTCAAAAAGACGGCAAAGATGGATGAGTCGATTAGGTATCTGGCTCGGATGACCGGTATGCTCAAGAAGACGTACGAAAATAGGCAGCTGAACGTCGTCCCTACAAAGTTTCTCACAGCTCAAAACTACTTGCCACTCCTTACCCACCTGAGAGAAAAGGAGCCTACCAAGGGGTACTTCATCACATATCCGGCCTTCTCATCTCTGGCATCGAAATCAGAAATGATGACGCTCCGTGACGTGTTCCTCAAAATGCTCATGACGACCAGGGGCATTACAGGGGAGCGCGCCCTAGAGATCCAGAGAAGGTGGAAGACCCCGTACGACCTCGTCAAAGCGTACGAGGCTTGTGGATCGGGGGAGGAAGGGAGCAAGCGGAAACGCGAAATGGTCCTTAGCCAGACCAGCCATCTGGTGGGAAGGAAGAAGATCAGCAAGCTGTTGAGTCAAAAGGTTGCAGAAGTATGGGGGAATGCTTAAAAGAAGCATGTGGAGACGACAATACCCATGATTGAAACCATGTCAATACGCTCTCAATCTTACTATCAACATCATTCAAGGGGTATAGTATGATATCCAAAACTCAAGACTTGGCCCCGAGACCTTGAGCAACGATTCTCTCCACCATCTTCTCGAGGAGGGGGATGGAAGATCCGCCAGAACCGGCACCAAGAATGCCTGCCAATGACTTTTCAGCGTACTTGGCCATCATATCAACCTCAATGTTGACCGTGTCACCCTTCTTCTTCTGTGCAACGACAACCTTCTCCTGGGTGTAAGCGATAAGCATCACCTCCCACCACCCCTCAACATCGTCAACCTTGGTGACGGTCAAGCTCGTGCCGTCAATGGCGACGTAGCCCTTGTAGATGATGTATTGGAGCATATCCCGGCGGGCAGGCTGAAAGCGAAAGGTGAGGGCGTTGCCGTCCTGCTGGACCGACAGAATCTCGGCAGTGGTGTCGACGTGGCCCTGGACAAAGTGACCGCCCATGCGAGTATCGGCGCGGACAGCCCGCTCGAGGTTAACGCGGCTGGACTCGACGAGCTTGCCGAGGTTAGTAATGCGGAGGGTCTCGGGAGCAGCGCCAATGGTGAAGCTCTCGGGGGTGAAGGAGGTGACGGTGAGGCAGACGCCGTTGACGGCGATGGAGTCACCGTCGTGGCAGTCTGAGAGGAGCTGGGAGCCGGTAGGGATGGAGATGGTCATGGAGGTGCCGCCTGTGGAGTCATTGGTGTCGAGCTTGGAGACGACTGAGATATGTGAGCCACAGATGTTGAGCAAAGTGACAAATCAGAATGAGCCTACCTCCAATGTCTTCAACAATGCCGGTGAACATGGTCAGAGTGTGTAACAGGAGGAATAGCCGCTGTTGCAAGATGGAATGGCAGAGGGGGTAAGTAGAAGATGTGGGGAGCAAACGCCGTAGCCTGGAAGAAGGCAACAGAAGTTTGAAGCTAAACAATTCTCACTAAGAGCTGCGATATGTGGTTTTTGGTAATGCCTTGGATGGCCAACAAGGTGAAGAGGTTCCCGATGACAAATACGGTCAGTACAAGTAGAGACAGCTCCCCACGATGTGCTGCCCCGCGATGAGAGTGGGAGATGCCTTATCGATAAAGGCCCACCCAAATTTTTCTGACTTCACCTTGCTCCTCACTGTGGTGACGGCGCCGAGTGGGTTGAGCTGTCCGACCAATTTTGCGACGAAGATTTAGAATAGTCCAAGACAGAAAAGGACTTGCACGGAGACCTCCCCTACATTCAGTTGCGATCCGACTACAGCAGAGTGCGACATCAGATCCAAAGTCCTCACCGTCGTCGCAACTTCTTTGGCGCAAATACCCACCCCGCGACCCCAGTCCGCACAGCAATGGCGCCCTCACGATCCTCAAACAAGCAGTCCAAGGCCGATGCGGCCAAGCTCCTGGCCGACGCCGAAACACAGCTCGTTGTCGCCAACTTCGAGACCGCCGCTTCCATCGCCCAGCAGGCCCTCGAGGCCACCGGCGAGGCCGGCGACTATGAGCTCCGGGCCAACAACCTGCTCGGCACCATCCACCTCGAGTTGGGCGACGTCGACGAAGCCCGTACCTACTTTGAGCGGGCTGTCAAGCTCGACGAGGAGGGTACCGTGGATGAGAAGGTCGGCGGCGGCCCGGAGAAGTTCCTCATCCTCGCCCAGCTCAGCGAGGATGGAGGCCAGGACAGTGTCGACTGGTTCGATCGCGGCGCTGCGGCCCTCCGCAAGCAGATTCAGGCCCTCTCCGACGCTGCCCCCAAGACGCCCGCGCAGCAGGCCACGCTGGAGGAGAAGCAGACCAAGCTCGGCGGCGTTCTCTGCGCCGTGGCCGAGGTCTACATGACGGATCTATCGTGGGAGGCCGACGCCGAGCAGCGCTGCGAGACGCTCGTCACCGAGGCAATGCTCATCGCCCCGACGTCCCCCGAGACGTGGCAGACAGTCGCCAACGTCCGCATTTCCCAGGAGCGCGTCGAAGAGGCCCGCACCGCCCTCAAGCGCAGCCTCGAGCTGTGGCAGCACCTCCCCCTCAACCACCCGGCCATCCCCGAATTCCCCACCCGCATCGCCCTCGCCCGTCTGCTGCTCGAGACGGAGCTCGAGGATGACGCACTCCTTGTCCTTGAGCGGCTCGTCAGCGACGACGACACCAGCGTCGAGGCGTGGTACCTCGGCGGCTGGTGCCTGTACATTATGGGCGACAAGGTCCGCGGATCTCAGCAGAACGGCAACGCCGCCACGCCCGCGGAGAGCTGGGAGGCGACGTGGAAGTCGGCCCGGCAATGGCTCACCCAGTGCCTCAAGCTGTACCAGCTGCAGGAGTACGAGGACGACCGTCTGGGCGAGCATGCGCAAGAGCTTCTGCAGAGCATCAATAAGGAAATTGGTGCGCCCGTCGAGGGTGAGGAGGACGAGTGGGAGGATGCCACTGACGAAGAAGGTGACGAAGATGAGGAGATGCAGGGTTAAAGGGGGCATCATAGGGAGGAAATGATTTGTTGGGTGTGAATGACCTGGGCATTTAGACGGCGTTTTGGGCAGACAAAAAGAGAAAGAGGCTGTTCTTAAGCAATTTTATTTCCTTTTACATCGAGACTTTAGTCGGCTGTATCGTTTTCAACATCTATATACTCACAAAAAAATGGAGTGCATCTCGACCTACCTATGCATATCTGACACAGGCGCTTAGATTGACAAGTCCTCGTTCCGTCCCCTGGGCATTGACCAGCTGCCCTTCACTACTGACAGGTCCATCACGCCTCATGTAATCGTACCGTAAGCCCATAAACTCCAAAGCAATGCACCGCCCCCCCGTACGAACACAAGTCTGTTCACACAGCTTCCACCTTGAGCTTCTCGACGCCGTCGACCGGCACGTCGTCGTCTTCTTCGTCCTCGCCCTTCCCAGCAAGTCCCCGCTCCCAAAGCTGCCTGCCCGTCAGGCGGATGGGCTCCTTAACCCTGGCCTTTTTCAACTCGGCCAAGCGCTCCTCCTCCTCGCGTTGGCGCTTCTCCTCCATCTCGCGGATGAAACCCTCACGCCACTTGATGAACGTCTCGGGCGTGACAGATGTGCCGTGGAACTTCTTGTTCTCCTCGCGCTCCGCGGCCAATGCAGCCTCCTCCAGCTCCCGGGCGACGGCGTCCTTTCGATCCTGGACGAGCTGCTCGGCAGCCTCCTTGAGCGCGGAGAAGATGGTGAAGACCATTGCCATGCCGAGATTCTCCTGGATCGTCTCCTGGATACTCTCAAGGAGCTGTTCGCGATCCTCCGAGACGCTAAAGTATTCGTAAGGAGTGGCGTTGGGGGGTGAGAGGATGTCGAGGCGTGGGGGCTGTTCCGGGTAGTCTTCTGGGTATTTTACTGAAAGCAGCATGACGGGCGGCTCGCTCTCCTCTTCGCCAGGGATGTCTAGGGCAATTGATATCCTGAATTCCGTTTCGGAAATGTCTAGACAAGGTTAGAATATTACCAAGGAAGATCCAATCGTGGACAATGATGGACGCATCCGTTGAAGTGTTCGCACCTGTGATTTCTTCGGGGAAGATGGACTCGAGCACCTCGCGCTCCTCGGCCTGTTCTTCGCGACCCATGCTGGGCGATTGTGACGGCAGAATAACTAAGGCAGTTATGAACACAATGCTGCGCTGGGATGAAGCTGCTGATTCTCTGTTACAAGCCCAAGCAAAACGGGAGGCGTTCGCAATAGACACAAGCAGCGTGAGGCTTGATGATGACAGTGGGGAGGTCCCCCATAGCGGGGTGTCGCCATTTCTAGCTTAGCGCATATCTCACCGCCCGGCAGCTGGGCAGAAATTTTGGGAATCTCCTGCAGAATCGCTCGACCGCCCAGATCTTTTGACGGGTTGAAACTAGTTCCATGGCTGCTTTGAGCTCGAGTGATTGCCATATCACGTGTGGTCAGCCAATACTTGAGCCATCCCTGACGATCAAGGTAGATTCTGATACGCAAAATAAATATTTTCAAAGGAGGAAGTCCCATTGAATCTTACTAGTAAATGACCGGTGTTCAGACTGAAGCGATACAAATGTGTCGATGTGACCTCCCAGCAAAGAATATAGGCACAGTGGGGCGGCCGTTGTACGCTAAAGCGGCGGGCCAACCAAGGCAAGGTCCTGGAAAAAAAAGTTGCTACTTGCTCAGCACCTAAAGCCGTCGCATCGTTCGCAATTCACTTCCCGTTCACCAACAAAAGGCCAATCCGATTCCCACCACCATGGCCACAAAATCCGCAGCAGTTGGAGGTAAGCGCAAGGTCGCGCCCAGTGGCAAAGGAAAGCCCGATCCCAATGCCAAAAAGGCCCGCCTCGACAAGCCCAAGAGCCGGCGGGAGCCCGAGGAGGAGCCCGAGAACGACGATTCTTCTGATGTTTCCGATTCCGAAGAGGGGGGCGCGAAGCTAGACGACAAGCCCGCAAAGAAAAGCTCCAATGGAAAGGAGTTTGAGCGCGAGCGCGGTATGTATTCGCCTCTCCAAAGTAGCAGATGCAGTCCGCTAACTGTTGGTCGTCTCCTAGGTCAATCCTCGCGCGAGTCCCACGCCAAGCAGAAGCAGCTGGCTCAAGAGCGCAAGGCCGCGAAGCCCCTTGCCGACGAAGTCCACCGAACAAAGAAGCTTTGGGAGAGACTACGGAGAAAGTCTCATGTCCCCAAGGAGGAGCGACAGACCCTGGTCGACGAGCTGTTCACCATCATTACTGGTCGCATCAAGGACTTTGTGCTCAAGCACGATGCCGTGCGAGCAGTTCAGACGGCTATCAAGTACTCGACCCCTGAGCAGCGTAAACAGATTGCCCGAGAGCTGCAGGGCGCCTACGTCCAGCTCGCCGAGAGTCGATATGCCAAGTTCTTGATCGGAAAGCTTCTGGTTCAGAACGATGATGAGATCCGCGACATGATTATCCCCGAGTTTTACGGCAAGGTCCGCAAGTTGATCAACCACCCCGAGGCCTCCTGGATTCTGGACGACGTCTACCGAGGCGCGGCGACGAAGGAGCAAAAGGCCATTATTCTGAGGGAATGGTACGGACCCGAGTTTGCCCTGCGTGAGCTCATGAAAGATATGAAGCCCGACGCGGACTTGAAGACCATCCTTGAGGCGGAGCCTAGCAAGCGAGGCCACATCATGAAGAGCCTGGTGGAACTCATCAACACTCTGGTGAACAAGAAGATGACGGGCTTCACCATGCTGCACGATGCCATGGCCCAGTACTTTAACAACGTTGAACCTGATACCGAGGACTTCAAGGAATTCTTTGAGATGGTCAAGGGCGACGAAAACGGCGATTTGCTCAAGAACATGGCCTTCACCCGCTCAGGAGCCCGCTTGGTCTGCCTGCTGCTGGCGCATGGCACTTCCAAGGACCGAAAACAAATCCTCAAGACATACAAGGACACCTACCTCCTCATGTCGGGAGATCCGCTTGCTCACGTTATCATCTTGACGGCCTACGATGTGGTGGATGACACCAAACTCTCCTCCAAGACCATCTTCCCCGAGCTTTTTGGAGAGGGCGAGGAGAACATTACTCAAAACATCATCGCAGCTGCCAACCAGCCTTTTGCGAGAACGACGATTTTGTACGTCTTTGAGGGACTTGCCAAGTCACTCTTCCCTGCCAGCCACTCGTTTGACGTGGAGATTCTGGTACAAGTCCAGGAGATCCGCACGAAGACGAGTAAGAAGGACGCGGATGTCCGACGAGGCGAGCTGATTGCAGCCATGTCTCCGGCTCTTCTCTCCGCCATTGCCGCAGCAGCTCCGGATCTCACCTCGACAGCCTTTGGATGCCAGTTTGTCGCTGACGTTCTTCTGTCTGGCGATGGTGACAAGCAACACGCACTGGAGGCGGTTGCGCAGGCAGCAAGCGGCGACCCAAACCAGGAGCCTGTAGAGGACGAGCTTACGGTTCAACTGCCGCATATTTCGCGCACCTCATTCGGCGGCCGCATGCTCAAGTCGCTGATTCAAGGAGGAAAGTTTGACAAGGCAACCGGCAAGGTTATCCCTGTGGACCCGCCGCTGCGGTTTGCTGACATTCTGTACCCTGTCATCAAGGATCACATCCTAGACTGGGCTACGGGGCCCAGCTCGTTCGTGGTGGTCGGTCTCCTCGAGGCTGGCGACTTTGGCGAGGCTGATGCTGTCAAGAAGGTGCTCAAGAAGAACAAGAAGGCTCTGCAGAAGGCAGCTACGGAGGAGACGAGTGAGCAAAAGGCAGCGCGAGAGGCCTACGAGGCCGCGGCCGCGGCCAAGGGCACGAAGAAGGGCAAGAAGAAGGTGGAGAAGCTCGTGGGCAACATGGGAAGCAAGCTGCTGCTCGAGAAGCTGTAAGCAAAAACCAATATCTTGTAACGACGCGGAGGGTCATATGGATCTGAGAGAGAGAGAGTAGAGGATGCCGAGGGCCCTTGCTCTTCCACTGGGCACGGTTGTATTTTGGCGTTTGGCTTCCATATCTAGTCTTGCTGAACTCGATGAAAAAGTAGACAATGTTTTACATGATAGTTTCCTTGTATCTTTGACCCATGCACCCCAAGGTAGGTAGGTACATGCTGCGCGCTTCGTTTTGTACGTGACTGGCTCGCTTGATCACTACGGTCCGGGCGGAGCGAACTTGTTGATTGCCTCATGCTGCTTCACATACAAACTGTGCCTCGTGTTGTACAGTTCAGCTTGTGCCACCAGCTTGAAGCATTCCTACCATACACTGCAGGCTGATCGTTGTTTTAGCCCAAGGCAAGGTTGACCACGTAGGGAGGAAGGAAGATATGTACCTATTTAGGTAACATACAGATACCTAGGTAGGCAGGTAGCTATCCCTAATGTCCACGCTGTAACTGAAAGTCTAGTTAACCCTTGCTGGCACACGAAGACGCGGGTCATTACCTTACTGGAGGGAGGTTAGGGTGTTGATGGTTATGAATGTCGTGCTGGGAATGTCAGTATTCAGGGGGGAGAGAAAGTGATGAATGGCACAGAGAAGCGGCAAGCTCACCATACGAGAATATGATCTCTGGTCGAGATGGATAAAGTCCACCAGATCCCATTGTAGCGCCGAGGTAGATAATGTCTGGATAGATGGAATTGAAAGAAGAGAAAAGAAGAAGACAAGATTGTCTCTCGAGCTTTGAGAGTGTCAACATGCAGTAGCGAGCAGTTGCCGGCTGGCATGATGCACTGTAAAAGGGAAGGTACTGTATGTGAAGCAGCCAAGACAAAAGGGTTCGTTGCCTGCTACCGCTGTGGTTCTTCATCTCTCTAACTCTCCTTTCCCTCTCCCTTTTTCTTTCCGTCTTCTGGCCAGCTTACTTCTCTCCCTCTGCTTTCTCTACCTTTTCTCGCCACTCTCCAACCTTGATTCTTGTTCCATGCTGGCCTCTACTCCCCTCAACTCCTTCTCGCTCCTCCTCATCTTTCTCTGACCTTCTATCTACCTGTTAATCCTCTCCATGAAGGATTTCAAGTAACACACTCGCTTCAAATAGTTACTCGACGTTCTGCTGTCTGGCAGGTCGCCCTGATCTTTGCCCAGACTTCTTCTTCGTTATTAGCCAGTTGTCGACGAACTATCGATCACCGCAATATCTTTGCCTCTTCGATATACCTCGTGGCTCACGATTTCCGAGATACACTGCCCACGACTTCAGATTCTACCTCGGCCCTGATCTCAGCTTCTGGGCGCCTTGTGGTGCGAAATCATTTCGACTTCTTAACCCTTTCTCTCGCCCTGCCACGGCTTATTGGTAGTTCGACGTAGAACAAACCAAGATTTCGATCTAAAGCACCGTATTCGTCTAAACCTGCCTGCCAAATTCAAATAAGATGCAGCTCGACGTCCTTCCTCCGCGCGATGACACGCGCTGTCCGCCAGGCAAGTCATTCTACGCGTGCGATACCAACAGCTTTAGGGGATGTTGTTCTACCGACCCGTGTCATTTGGCTGCCTGCCCTGATGACGAAGAGGAGAGCAACATTCGAGACCCTCCTACCAAGAAGAACCCCAAAGAGGAAGACGAGGAGCCAGAAACCAGCAGCGGGGTGAATGATTCGATACCTACCGCTATTGCAAGTCAAGAGTCCCTGCCAGAATCCTTCACAAGGTCAAGCAAGCCCACGTCTACTAGAGTCATGACGGACTCGGGAACCACGAGAACCATTCCAAATCTCTCCCGCATCACGGTAACAAGACACACACTTATAGTGACCGACAAGCCCACAGCGAAAACGCCCACTTCTAAGACGCCTCTTTCCTCCGCCCATCCAAGCGTTGTCAACAGTGTCCCGTCATCAGGTGCCTCGGTCGGGAACTTACCTACCGAGACAAGCTTGGCCGAAAGCTCGCCTGGATCGGGCGGTGGTTCAATCTCCATAGGGGCCATTGTTGGAGGAGCAGTTGGTGGTATCATAGTCCTCGCACTAGTGGTATTCTGCGTTGTGAGATCTTCCAAACGCCGCAACAAATGCGGATCCAGGGGATCCCGTCTCATGACCTCAGAGGTGGGCGAGGGACGAAGTAGCGCGGACGAGAAAGGCGCTGCTCCAATATCAGCCCGTACGACAGGCACACAAGGTAGCGGAGACCCCTTTGCACCATTTGGAGGTCGGTATAATTACTCCGATCAACATTATCGAGTGCTGACTCTTTCGTCAGGTCGAGCTGACAAGCCCCACGATCCATATCGACCCCCAAGCGGTACGTTTGAGATGGACGGCACCAGCGCTGCCCCAGTCGAGCTGCCCACCGAAAGTGCCAGTGGCCCCCAGCCGAATTCGCCCGCGGCGCAAGTGCCACAGTCTGTCCAGCAAGGAGACATGGCTGATCCTCGAGCCAACCTCAATGCCCCAATAAAGGAACGAGGACAAACGACATATGTCAATCACTGGAACCAATACCGCAACCTGGGATGAGAGGGGCTCTTGAAGCACACGGTCGCGATATGGGATGCGACATATTCGCTATATCTGGGCTAAAATAAGGAGGACAAGACTATTTGTTTGTACTGGGCGAATCTGGGGCATTCTTGGCCGTTGCTGATTATACCCTGTTTCAACGAGCAATATGCTTGGCATTATTGGGACCAAAGCTGAAAGGGACTCCAACGGGGATCAAGCATGTAGGTAAGGTACGTAGGTAGTGGTGAAGAGAGAGCCTCATCCCTTAGGTATTGATGAAATCCACAATAAGTTCGCATTCTTATTCTTTCGTCTTCGTCGTGAGACCTGTGATACACAGGTGTGGTTTTCCAAAGTACAGGGAAAGAGTCTCGCGTACTCAAAGATCACTCCGATTCCCACCGTACGCCTAAAATGCAAGAAGAATACTTTGACCATCTCCCAGGGCTCCGTTCATAGTAGACCGACCTTTTCTTTTAGTCTGTAGCCCTTGTAGAATGAAGGGGAAGAAGGAGCAGATTGAGTGAGTCGCAACCGAGTCCAGGAAAGTGGCTGCTGCTGGCAGGGGTATTCGCATCCCTTATCGGTTCTGCAGTTTTGAAATCTCATCGAGAAGGTCCTGCAAGTCCTCATCCTTGATTTTGTCGGCCAGCGAGGGGATGAGCGTCTTGGCTTCGTCAGCGTTTTCGCAGCATAATGAGCCTGTAGGGAGAAGGATGTGTTAGCGAGGCTGGAAGTGAGGTGAGAGGCCCAGATCTCCAGGGCCGACAATTTAGGGCTCTGTCGCTGCGTACCTAGTTGCGCGCGCTCAAACTTTGCCAGATCCTTGTGTGCGCTGAGCAAGCGCTCGACGGCCTCGACATTCTCCTTTTGGGTGAAACGGGAGAAGTGATCCAGGTAGTTAAGCGTCTGGTTAAGCATTCTGGTAGAGAGCAGAGGGTACCACGTCAGCGAGATGAATGATGGAGCAGACAACAACAGATGTGAGGATGTGAGGATGTGAGGATGGGCGGACTGGGCGCGTGAGATGCGCCGCCGGGGCGGGAGTAGGTATGGGAGTAGGAGTAGGCATACTCGGTCTCGTTTACGTTCTTGCGGTCGTTGCGTCGCTTGGCGACGAGGGCGTTGAGGACGAGGGAGGCTTCGGAGAGGGTGAGGGTATCGACATGCTGGAACTCGCCGAGGTTGAGTGTTGCAGAGGCCTCTTCGTTGCCGGGCGGCGGCGGCTTGGGACGAGAGGTGCGGTGGTGGGCCATGGCTGGATCTCGCGGCGCGATGCCTCGGACGAACAGGAGTCGTGAGCTCGATGTGACGGTCTAGCGCAAATCTTGGAGAAAGTGTGCGGTGAGTGCGGTGAATGCGACGAGGAGGGCGATGGTAGCCGGTGAGGGAATGGTTGATGCGTCGCTCTATCGGTGGAGGAAGGTATTCGCAGATTCGCAAACCAACAACGACGGTAAGCGGGATGAGGCTGAAAGGCGTTCCGACAACCTTTTGGAGGAGCTCCTGCTTCTGCTCAACTGGAGTGCTGGAGGGTACGTACCTTTTGGACTCTCCTTTCAGTGGGGCTCCGCCTGGAGTCACGTTGGCCGTTCGCACTGGGAGTCGTTCCGCATCCAAAGTCCACGACGATGAGCAGCGGCGCAAGCCTGACATAAAGGAGAAAAAGCCGGAGTCGTCTTGTTGTTTTGTTCTCATAATCACCACTCTCGTCGCAGGATCTACTCTTGTCCTGGCGGGACGCCGAGACGCTTCGACTGAACTGCGACTTTGAGATTCCTCCCCGGGTTCATGGTCTCTCATCGATGGACCCGTGAGCCTCATCGACGGCCAAGTGGAACCTGATATTGCCTGCTGCCGATGCGCCATTGGCCTCACCAGACGAGATGTATGTGGTTGGGTCTTCTTTAAACCGTGGACAGGTCTGGGATATGACGTCGCAGCCCTTGGTATACTGACTGGCTCCCCCCCTTAGGACTGTCTTTCTCCTCATCATCATTAACAAGGCTGGCGGCTTGGTCTACAACAAGAACTTCCACGATGGCCTCCAGAAAATAAGCACAAACGACTACCTCGTCCTTGCGGGCACCTTTCACGGGTAAAGCCTACCCCCTTTATCGTCTCCCCTCGGCGAGAACTCACATGCTTACCACTCACTCTAGCGTCCACGCCATCACGGCAAGGCTCAACCCCCTCAAGAACGCCATCCCTCCCCCGCCAGGGGGAAACAGACCCGAACCCCCCTCTGGGCTCGAGGTCATGGAGACGGAAAACTTCCGCATGCAATGCTTCACGACTCTTACCGGCACCAAGTTCCTGCTCTTCACCGACACGACGCAGGCCAATGTCGATGTTATCATCCGGAGGATCTACGACCTCTATGCCGACTATGTCATGAAGAACCCCTTTTATTCATTGGAGATGCCCGTCCGGTGTGACATTTTTGACCGAAAACTATTATCCTATATTAGAGAGATCAATAGTCGATAGATGGCCGTGGAATGGCCAGAACAGACGTGTGGCGGTGTGGACGAGATCAGTGATGGCATTGAGGGTACAATAGGACTCGAAACATGTTTGCGAGAAGCGTACAGGGAACGGAAAGGAGATATTTGGCAGTTGCTTTGATAATAAAAATTCTTGTTCTAAACCCCGGGCCCTTGTCTATTGTACATGTACTGTCCTTGTTGGGGCGACGGGGCAGGTCATGATTCCGTCTCCATCCTACTATGAGGTGTCCATCTTATCACCACCGTCTTTCTTATCATCCTTTCCTGAATCCTTGTCCTTGGATCCGCTCCCTTGACCAGCTTCGTCGCCCTCCTTGACGGAGTCCAGTGACGCCTTCTTCGCCGCTTCCTCCTCCTCGCGCGCCTGCTTCTCCTGCCTGGCCTTCTCCTCCTCCATACTCATGCGCAGGGCGAGGGCCAGCTCCGGCTCCATGGCAGGGTCGAAGCCAAACTCAAACTCCTCGCCGCCGCCGGAGCCGCCGCCGGAGCCACTGGCTCCCGCAGCGTTCTCGCCCAGGAGGATCGGGGTCGCAATGAGCTGGTCGCTGAGAAGCTTGCTGCTTGGGGGGATGACGACCAGGTGGCAGCCGTCGCTCGTCTTGACGTTGTCGATGAAGAGCTGCAGCTTCTTCTGGGTCGTGTCGTCATCCAGGTCGCCAAAGAGAATGAAGTCGACCGTGATGTTGGCCTTCTTCATCTTCAGCGCAAGCGTTCGGAGCTCCTTGTCGTTCTCCTCGACTGGAGAGCAGACAAACACTATTATTCGTTGGCGCTGGGATCGGTTCTGTCGGTGCTTGAGAGCGAGCTAGAGGACGGACGTCAGTCAGGACCGTAACTACGTCAGAAGCAGGATACAGGTGCGGCGTACTGTTGCTACTTGGATGCCAGTCTTGAGATGGGACGAGCCTCCAATCTTCTTCTTAGTCCGGTGCAGGCCCTCGAGGATCTTGCCCTGCTCCGTGGTGAGAGTCACAAGCACCTCGGGGCCCTTTCCTCCCATGCTCATCAGTCCCACCGACGACTCAGGGTTGCCTTGTGTGATAGTCTGGAAGAGGATGTTGACGGCGTCTACTTGCGAGTCGAATCGGGTGGGTTGGTAGTCGCCATTTCTGCTGCTCTCGCTGTTGTCCACGACAACCATTACCGCCTCGAGGACCATCTTGACTGTGTGTTTCGCTTCGGGCTGTCGTAAATAGGAGTGTCTTGATGCTATGAGAGAAGATGGCTAGGGTGTTGGCGTGTGTGACGAATACGGGTTGTCGTGCTTAGATGGAGGAGAGAAGGCTGGAGGCAAGCTGCCAGTGTCGTAACGCAGTTCAGCCTGGTGGCTCTGCTGGAGCTCCAATCCAGGTATAGGTACCCTCTGACCTGCTTCAAACACCAGCGTTCTGTGTTACTATACATCCATACATTCTCTGGCTGCTCACTTTAGGTATCCACTTTGACGGGGAAGCTATGCTTACCTAATGGCCCCACATCAGTCGGTTTGTTTACTTTGAGTAGGGCTCCACCACTCGTTGCGCGCGCCTGGGATCATCATCTTCGTATTCACGTATTCACGTACCTGATCACCAGATCCAACGTCCATCTGCTTCAGATCATCCTGTGCCCGCGCACAAACACACGAAGCCCGGTGATCAAGCAGGTCATATCGCTCGCCAACATGGCCCCAGTACGGACGAAAAAGCGCGCCTCAGACGAAATGGTGTCGTTCAAGACGAGCAGCCCTTCAACACCTCAGAGGAGTCCCATCAAGAAACGCAGCAAAGCCATTTCAGCGCAGCAGAAGCAGGCTCTGATCGACAACCTGCAGCTCGAGCGTAAGAGACAGTCGTGGTTTTTTACGCCCCAGGAGGCTGACAGGTGTGGTAGTGACTGAACGCGCTCGTCGACTCCGCGCCCAGTACAATCTCCAAGCGCAAGGCCTGCGATCACGCATCGAGATCCGAATTAACCGAATCCCCATGTCTCTACGGAAGCTCAAGATGGGCGATCTACTGCTCAAGTACGCGGAACAAGATGAGAAGCGAGCCCGACCTGCGGTTCCAGCCAAGGACTACCCAGCTAGGTCCTTCCCTCAAAAGACTGTGCATAGCACACGGACAACTGGACGCGCCCAGAAGCGCATGAGGTTGGTACCAAATGTTATTTGTGTCGAATGTCACTAACAACAAGCTGCAGTGACGCCGTATCCGGAGACAAGGAGAACGAGGTAGAGCACAACGAGAATGCCAAGAGGCGAGCGCGCGGCGGGTTAGCTGCCGACACAGTCAGGCCAGCACAAATCTTGTCCCCGACATCATCAAATTCACGTCTAAACCGACCTCGACCTACGTCGCCCATCAAGTCACAGATTGCGCGGCCGTCATCACCAGTCAAGCCTGCTGGACAGACTCGCCCTGGCACCGCATCAACCATGATTTCCAACATGGTAGAAAAGGCAAAGGCATCGCGACCCGGGGCTACGAGAAAGAACACGCTGGCTTCGAGCACAAGTTCAAACTCACATGGCACCACTGCAGCAACACGGGCGCGGCGGACCGGTACTTCATCCCGGCCTCCATCCCGGCCAGCTACGCGCAACGGCCGCCGGACTAGTGCCAACAGCGAGACGAGCGAAGGCAGCACTGGGACCGTGCTTAAGCGTAATGCAGCATCCAAGAGCGCTCCTGCGAAAAAGGGTGTCATGAATTCCATCAGGAAAGGTGTTACCGGAGGAGCGAAGAAAACGGCCCCAAAGACGTCAACAGACCCGGCCACTACAACCAGCACAGCCCGAGTACTGCGTAGTAAGCGAGGCTGACATTCTGGCTTGGCAATAATTAAATGTGCTTTCTTGGGACATAATGGCGTTACTTGGGTCAAGACGGGGCTGTTTGGGTCAGTCAAAGGTCGGGCGGTCGGTCGGATGGACGGTTAAGTACCGATGGCATATATGGACAAGGAGTATTTGAGAATTTGAACTTTTAGCGTAAAGACATGTATTGACGCTGATAACATTGTTGTTTGCGGTTGTCTAAGGCACCGGGGCAGTGGCCTTTTTCTTCTTCTTGTCCTCGACAAGCTCGATGTGATCCTCTGGTATCTCCTTGTACTTTTCCAGCAAAAACTCCTCAATCTCAGGACTCACATCACCCTGCACCACAATCTCCTCTCCTCCGCTAGGAACCTTTGTTACTGAAGAACCGGTAGCAAACTTCTTACCAAGGTCCTTTGCAACCTACATGGGAGGGTGGATGTCAGCGGTTCTGCGGTACATATATACGAGGCTCTCTTCACACCGCTCAACAGTTTCTTACCTTCTTGAGTTCTAGGCCAAACGCCTCAAGTCCTATCACAGCCGTGACATACTTCTTCTTGTTTCGCTCGATACGCTTGATGGTGACGACACTCTTGGCCAGCTTCTCAACCTGCTTGGCTTCGGCAGCCTCCGCCTTTGCGGCCTTCTTCTGGGCGTCCTTGGCGGCGCGTTTCTGCGCCTCGACGGAGAGAGATGCCGTGGCAGCCTCAAGTGCTTCTGTACGCAGGCGCCATGGTGAGATCAGCGTTGTCCTTTGGATGGGGAGGACAAAAGAGGTGGGAGAAGCTTGACGAACCGGCCGACCAGATGCGCTCATAGAGAGCAGGCTCGTTGGCCTGTAGCCATTCTTGGCACTTCTTGACAGTGCCTCCGTATTCACAGTACTATTCGTCCGCGTTGATTAGCTTGGACGTCGTCTCGGGTCGGAAGTTCCACGGGAGGAAGCGCACCTCTGGAGGCAGAGTGCATACTGTCATGGATCAACGGGTTAGCATCGAGGCAAGATGAGGGGGGGAGGATGAGAGAAAGCTGGGAAGCTTTGGTGTAGGTCGACAAGCTTACCGCCGCAGTAGACTACATGGCGGCCCTGGGGCTCCTCGGGCTGTTCAGTGTCTGCCATGTCTCCAATAGTGCAGACTCGTGGATGCGGAGGGAAGCTCTCAAATACAAGACGCGTGCGCCAGATCGTTAGACCATGGCGGGGTAAATTTCATGGAGGGGCTGTCGTCGTGTGGCGTGCACCGCCACAAGCTGCCAGGTTCAGGCCAGCTGGTGGTGCGATTAGTGGCGGCAGCAAAGCTAATCTGACAGCTTTTTAGCCGCCTACTTGTGGAGGATGTAGACTATGGATTCCTCTTGACTTGTTGCCATTGTTGAGAAATTGGAGAATATGCCTGACAAGTCGGTAGGTACCTACCTACCTACCTTACAAATAGCGTATTGATATTGTCAGCTCTACTTTGACTACATTTTCAACTAGATCTACAGACAACCTACCTCTAAGAAGGCCTAGATAAAATGAGAGACGCAGTATATACTTGGGCAGTTTGAGATGTACAACTCGAACGGATCGACGCTATTTGCATATGCGGGCTTTGCTGCCTACCTAGGTAGATAGATCATGCACCCTATTGATCTTATATTCATAGGTATTATGTCTACAGAAAGGGTATGATTTTCAAATACGCCTCGTCCTCCATAATGTCGCTATTATCGGTTACAAAACTATACAGCATCGTTATCAGGATCGTCCGATAAATGATCAAGTCGTCCAAGGGGTGGGATGTCTCATCTCCCCGATGCTTGAATCGTCCGGCCTCATCCCGCTCCCAGAGTTTTCCCATCTTGACCAGTTCCTGGACTAGAATCAAACCGACCGACCGACCTCCTTTTGGGGGTGTTTGGCTATCCGTGAGTATCATGCTGGCAAAATCTAAAAAGCGGAGGTGGGTGGGCGTTGTCCAAGTCAAAATATTCCCACTACCAGTCCCTGCAGCATCGTCATTGAACCACCGTTGTAGAAATGCCCCCATAGTGCATAATCTCGTAACCCTACAATGGATATCTGTCGTCCGAAACTGCTTGAGGTACTCGAGCTTGTTCCTCTCTAATGTCCGAAGGTATGTGGGGTAATCGAATTCGTCCCCCTCTGCCGGGCCCTTAAGATCCTTGAAGAGGTGGTCGCCAGCTTGTATGAGATGCTGTTCGAGATCGGGCAATCGTTCGCCGATGACGGCAGCACAACCAAGGCTGAACATTCTGCAATGAAGCACTTCCTTTCCCAACTGATTTTCAAGGTATTCGTCAACCCTCTTCATCTCTTGTTGGATAGAGTCCTCCCCGCACTCCTCCGCGCTCTCTGTGCACCAATCAGTTCCACAGTCGTCCGTGTCCAAGCTCTGGAGATATTTGACGGATTGCTGATATACCACCCAGTTTGGTGTATACGCTTCTTTACAGCCCCCTTGTAGAGCTTTTGGGGTGATGATAAAGTCAGCTGCCACATAATCATTCAGCGTCATCAAGCACCTCGCCATCCCTAGGACGTTCTTCAATGTGTCTTTTTGTAGTACATCGTCAATATGGAGGGTCCAATGTCTGCTCAGGGGAATAAGGCCTCGGAGTCTGGCCTTGAGGTTCAGAGCACGAAGGGGGAAGTAGACCGGCGTGAAATCCAAACTTGCGGCGCATAGGAGTGCCCAGGGCCCCTCGTGATGCCGTGCGTCTGACAGTAATGTTGCCTTTTCCATGGTTTCTTCCTGCGAAACCGGATGCGTCAGCCTGCACCAACTCTGCCATAGGGCTTGTGGTTTGCAACACGCGAAATTCGACTCTTTAGCCTCGTCTTGGAAGCATTTGCATGACTTTATCAGCCCCTGTAAGAGGTCTTGTGTGGATGCTTTCCGCTTGCGCTCCGTGATGGATTGGCTGCACTCCTTGTATACGTCTGAGATCCAGCCATCCGAGATGAAGCCTTGGCGCGGCCATATCCATCCGTGTGCGGCGAGCAAAAGTTTGCACATCTGTGGATGAAGTCTGCATCTATTGTTGCCCCAATGTCGAGCCAACTGATTTAGTGGCCTAGATCTGCAATTAAGCCGAATGAAAGTCTGGAACACACCGTGAACACCAAGGGATGGATGGTGCCGGAAGTCGAGGTCGAAATATTTGTGGTGAACGCTTAGGAGATTGGTACCTGGCTGCTGAGTGATCCGGGGTCGACCAGGAAAGGTCAGCATTGCCGTGAGTGATACAATATCCCTAATGGAGGCGTATGCGGGAGCCGCAACCAGATCCGAGGGTAGGTAATCTGTCCGGTGTGCCCTTGTTCTACCAAAATACTCTGGATCATCAAGGCCGATGTTGGTTAAGAACGCGAGCCAGGTTGCTGGGAAGTGCTGGTTGAGGTCTTTGGATTTGGGAAGCTCATAGAGGGTCATCTCACCCGGACTATACTTGGGCTTCTCATCGGGGGACCAGTTCCGGATACCCTTGTTGCACGTCATGGCGTCGGACAGAAGGGCCTCCATCTGGATGACGGGCGTGTAAGCTGTTGCTTGGACTCGTAGTTCGGACCAGTCAATGCGTCTCGATGACAAAACCGACCATTGGCCAAGCGCGTATTTGCTGCATTGCCTGCCCGGAGCGGCGGCAATGAGACCTTGCCCGATTGTCAAGCTGGCGAAGGCGAGGGCAACGAGACCGATGATGAGGGTGACAGCGAAGGTAGCAGGATCCCAATTATATTCTTCTCCGCTTTTCTTGACCTCTTCCAGGATACTCGCGGCGACACGGAGGATGCATTCTGTGGTGTTGAGATTAGTGCAGTCCAGCTCAGCTTTGACCATCTTGACTGTCCAAATGCCAGAAGAATATGATTGATCAAGGAAGGCTGAGGCAAAACCTGAAAACAGAAGCCTCCCGAGGAACTCCAGAGGAGGAACTCCAGATGTTCAATCAAAATGCCTACATGGTAGAGCCGGGGAAAGTCATCTGGTCAAGAAGGCGGTCAGCCTGACTGCAGAGTAGGGAGCACTGCCATTTGCGGCTGAAAGGGCTTACGACAAACTCCACGATAGATGGTTGACTTGCAAGTTGTTGCAACTGCACATCTCAGCAATATGGAGGATGGGGCCACCCCCAAGAACAAAAACGTCGTGAATTAGCCTGGTGCAAGTCTCGCATCTACTGTACTGTACAACGAACTGACAGCAGATCCTAGGGGCCCAAAGGATTGAATCACGATGTGATCGACAAAGCCCATATGTACAGCCTGGCTAGGTAGTACCAGCCTCTGTGGGTAATCAATCCTGATGGCCAGCGGCAATCGCTTACCACGGCAGCGCTGGCTGCATGACCATTGCCAATAGTGGCATTAATGCAGCATTGATACCGTTTCTTTGCCAGGCTTCTGCTCTGCGACGCGCCCTTTTCCGTCACATCATCTACAGACAGTAGTATGTATTGTACATGTACTGACCAGCCCACCGCGAGAGCAACGACGGCGATGCGGTTAACCGCCCGAGTGGGCATTCAACACCATCATTGGACATGGGGCCCCGCATGCAACCCAATCACGACCGGCGTCCATCACAGCTTCGCGCTGTGCCAGCCAGTCGCCGTCTTTCTACTGCTTGTTCGTGGCACACATCCAAATATAGAAACTGGGAAGCCCAGCCATGATTGGGCTCAGACGCTTAGCCGTCGCTCAATGGCGTCCGCATCGACGACGGCTATGCAGAAACCCCTGCAAGCATCCATCCTGCCGCCAGCACTCGAGCACTCACGCACTCCAGCTCAGCGTTCCGGGCCCGGCAGATCCGTCAACGCACCACTCACGAGCCACTGGCACCTAGACGCGCGCTGATGCCCTCACGGGACGTGCTGTGAGGCCTGTCGACGCCTGTTGGAGCCCTGCTGGAGCCTGTTGAAGCCGGCAGCATGGGCCATGGGGTCGGTCAGCCAAGCCATGGAAGCTGCTGCATCGGCCCACCCCTATACTACTATGTATGCGCTCACGGGAGCCACTGCAAGCCACCATAGCCGCTTGCCCAAGTCTCTTAAGGCTCTGCATACCCGACCAGCCCGCCAGTCCGGCCCCTTCCTCTCCATTCTCTTCTCTCGTCTTTGACTGTGGTGCTGTGCATTGTATTGTCAAACCGAATAGACGCTTCGTTGACCGAAGCAGCCTGTCGTTCCTTCACGTACTCTTTTCCTCGACGCCGGACGTCGATCCACACCCATACATATCTCAACTACAACTAATACACCAAGCGGCCCTTTGTTGTGCTTCGATACGAAACAGTCCCTAGCCAGGATCTCCAGCAGACGCAACATGGCTGATACACTTCGCGCACCTGCAAACAGATACAACCCCCAGGACTCTTCGCTGGCTCGAAGACACCGGGGGTTTCTTAATCCCATATTGGAAGAGGACAGTGACGATGGCCAGGCTCGCAATATCAAACCGGCCGGCGGCAGGGGAAAACGTGCCGACACCTCACATCTCAAGATCGAAGCTTGGCTGGCACCTTCACCGATGAGCGATCACTTCCCCACGCCCAGGGGCAATCACTATCTGGCTGCCCCAGTCCTTCCCTCGTCACCATCCACCGACTCGGCTGTCGACAGCTCCCCCACGGGCTCCTCGAATCCTTGGAATCGTGCCAGTGTCGCCACTGAAGCTACCGAGTTCGAGGACCTCTACGATGTGTCCGAGGAAGACGATGAGAGTGACAACGAGGTGACCAAGATGCCTCAGCGCATGCCCTCTGTAAGGTCGAGGCAGGCCTCGGCCAAGCAGCCCTCTCGTTTGGTCATTCCTACGAGGCGCGATCAGTCAACTGAGCCGTGGTCGGCTGCGGATGACTTCAAGAAGCTGACCTCTCCGGTTCCGCTGACTCCTTCGGCCAACCTGACAATGTCGCCCTTTCAGATGAGCTTCATGGATCAACAGCAAGCCATGGAAGTCCCGACCATCTCCGCGCCTCCATCGCTTGACGGCAGCCAATCGTCTGAGCAGCTCGCCGCCATGAGCGCTCCGCCAACACCCGTCATCGACAATGAAGACATCACCACAGACGAGGCGTGGGCCGGCGTGCAGCTACAGCCCGGCGCTCTAGCTACGCTCCATTCCTTGTCCACCGACGACGATCACCTCCACGAGCAGCCTGCCCAGGTCCTTGAAGTTCCTCAGCAGCCCCCGCAGCCTGCTCCCGAGATGCGGCAGCAGCCCCTACGCCTCTTCACCAACTTCCAGGGGCAGAGCACCACGGACAGGCTCTACCCTTTGAACCAGCACCGACAGTCCCTCGCCGACCTGACCAAGCTTGACATTCCTTCGCCAGGTGGGTTCTTCTCGGGCCTCTCCCCGCGGACGCGGAGTACCTGGCATCCTCCTACGAAATCCCCCGAGGATATGGTCCCTCCAACCTCGACGACTGCAGAGCAGTTCTATAGGTGTCCTTGGAATACGGATACTTCGGTGCCGCCGGTACCAAAACTCAAGGACCCAGCGGAGGACTTCTACAGAAATGCCAGATTTACTCCGGCTCCCAAGGGACCGGTCGCCCAGGATATTATTGAGCAGGTCATTGAGGTCCGAGAAGACGATGACATGTCTGATGACATGCCTACTGCCCGACCCCTAGTGCACAGAAACTCCGAAATGTCCACGGAGAATGTACCAGCCCCTGCTTCTCCTGATGCAGAGGATGCCCCAACTGAGATCGTCGTCGACTGCGATGCCGATTATGCTCGCAAGCAACAAGAGGAAGCTCTCTCCAACCTCGATCGCACTGAGCTTTGGCTTATGGCGCAGCGATCCTACCTCAAGTGCATTTCAATCAACCAGGTGGAGGATGATGAGGCATCGAAAGCCATTGTCGAGCTTGCAAACGAGACGGCGAAAGAGTCCGAGCCCGAGCCTGAACCTGCTCGTGACGGTTCGCCTTTGAAGAAGATGGTACGGTTTTCCAATCTCGTCTCGACTTCCGATTCACCAAAGCGCCTCCCTTCCATGCTGGCTCGACAGGAGTCGGCTTACTATCGGGCATTCCTGGACTACGTTGTTCGCACCCAAGGCCGAGACGTCTTTGTCCACCAGCTCGCCCGTTTCGAGGCTCTTCAGGTCCAGCGCGTGGCACTCCGCTCCTCGCACCGCAATCAGTTGCTAGGAAAGTACCAGCTCAGCGTTGTCCCTCAGTCTGCAAAGAAGCGGCTGAGCGCCAACGTTGCCCGTGGCGACGACATCCTCACCGATGACCCTGACAAGCTTCGGCATGAGAAGGAGGCAGAGGCCATGGCTCAGATGACAGCCTCTGCTTGGCACCTTGCTGCTATGAAGATGCTGAATGGCGGTCGTTTGATCTCTGCTCCGGTTACGAAGCGCCTTGCCCGCCTCTCCCGCATGGCTCCAGGCGAAGATGGCGTGGCTCGCGATCGCGCTAGGATATTGGACCTGGGTGGACAAGCGACCTGTGACTGGGCGTGGCACTGCGCACTTCAGTTTCCCAACACCAAGATCTACACGGTCATCACCAAGGCAATCCGCCAACTGTCCAACTGCAACATTCGTGGTCCTCCCAACCATCGTCAGGTGGCCGTCGAGCGATTAACTCGTCTCCCGTTTGCGGACAACCAATTCGACTTGATCTCGGCCAGGGAACTCCACAGCATCCTCAAACTATTCGGAGAGAACGGTGAGGATGAGTGGGAAACCTGCCTCAGGGAGTGCATGCGTGTGCTCAAGCCTGGCGGCTACCTTGAGTTTTCCCTTCTCGATTCCGACATCATCAATGCTGGACCAGCCGGTCTTGCCAAGAGTGTCGAGTTTGGGTTTGGACTCAAGACTCTTGGGTATGATCCCAGCCCGACTAAGCTCTGGATTGGCCGCCTCGCCCGCGCGGGCTTCCAGGATGTCCGTCGCGCTTGGATATGCCTCCCCATGGGTTCGAAGCACGGCGTCAACAAGCCGCCCATGCCCCCCCCAAGGGACAGCCAAAGCGGCGCCGGAGTCAAGGCCGCTTCTGCTGATGCCGTTCCCATGGGCAGCAGCGACAACATTGCCAACGTTTGCGGCATCCTGGGAGCCTGGAGCTGGGAGCGGTGGCTGCTCCGTTGTGAAATGGAGAAGGTGGCAGGCGAGCTTCGACTGGCTGACACCGTGACGACGGGAGCTACAATGGCGGAGGCAGGCAAGTGTCTAGAGGGGGTTGCCGCCGTGATTGAGGAGGGCCGAGGCTGCAAGTCTGGGTTCAGAATGCTGAACGGCTACGCGAGGAAGCCCAAGGTCAACACTGAGGTGATCCAGATTGCGCTGGAAGGCTAAAACGCGGGACCGACTGACACTCACTGGATTTCCTTTCTCTTTCCTTTATACTTGTCTTGTTTGCAAATGGTCGACTTCTTTTTTTTTCGTTGCATGTGAATACTGTGGACTTTGGGGGAATTGATATTACGTGGAGGAATGATAGAAGCAAGGTGGCGATGTCTACCTCATGAAAAGGGAGACGATGTGAAAGCCAGTGGCACATAATCGATGCTGGTTGATAGATTGAGTAGTATCCTAAGATGATGTATGAAGACTGGCGAGGCCAAATAATTGAAAAGGTTTAAACTGACGCTGCATTTGCACGGGTACGAAAGTGATCTGTTGGTAGTGATTTGGCCATAGCATGGTGCAGGTTGTTTAAGCCGACTTTGATAATGGCTCCAAGTTCCCCCAACGCAACCAAGCCCTCGACAAACTATCGTCAATATACTATGCACGGTAGGTAGAAGAGATACACACTAGAATCTAGCTCGGAACAATGAGCGGTTGGATTATCGAGCTGAACAAGGGTCCATCAAAGTCGTCGAGGTTGATAAAAGTCAAGGTGTCATGGTAGCACAGGGTAGTAGGATGGGCTAGACCCACACCCCGGGTAAGTCACGTAGCGGCAAGTGCCGCCAGCCAGAAAAACCCGGACCCATCACATCACCAGCATCAGCGACTGCTTCAATCCGCAGCTCAGCCCAGCTCATTTCGGTCCTCCATCGCCATCGTCATCGCCATCGCCACCACCCGACGACGACACAGCCCTCGACACGACGATCTCATCGTCACAGGTGCGCCAAGTACAAGCAGAAGAGAAGCCGAGAAGCAGGAGGAAACGAACAAGAACAGCCAGCAGCAACATGTCTGGACAGAACAACTGGCAGGAGGAGGCGATGCGGCGTCTTCGCCAGATGCAGCAGACCCGAGGCGCCGGCTATGGCGGCGGCGGCGGTCCCCAGATGCCTCGAGCCGCTGGTGGTGCTCTCTTTGGCGGCCTGCTGCTTGCTGGTGGCGCGTACCTCATCTCCAACTCGCTCTTCAACGTCGACGGTGGCCAGCGGGCCATCAAGTACCGGAGGATCAGCGGAGTGAGCAAGGAGATTTACAACGAAGGTGAGCAGCGATGTGAATGCGGACCGCGATGGGAAATCGCAACGGGGATGACCGCGGGTTGCTGACCGAGCCACTTATCAATAGGCACTCACATCAACATCCCTTGGTTCGAGACCCCAATCGTCTACGACGTCCGAGCGAAGCCGCGCAACGTTGCCTCGTTGACCGGCACCAAGGATCTGCAGATGGTCAACATCACCTGCCGTGTCCTCTCCCGGCCTCAGATTGAGAACCTGCCCCAGATCTACCGCACCCTGGGCACTGACTACGACGAGCGCGTGCTGCCTTCCATTGTGAATGAGGTGCTGAAGAGCGTTGTTGCTCAGTTCAACGCCAGCCAGCTCATCACCCAGCGAGAGATGGTCGCTCGCCTTGTGCGCGAGAACCTGTCCCGACGAGCGGCGCGCTTCAACATCCTGCTCGACGATGTCTCCCTGACGGTATGTGGCTCTCATGTTTAGCAGTCGCAGCTTCGAAAGAGGGACTTGCTAACCTACTCTCGTCTATAGCACCTTGCCTTCTCGCCTGAGTTCACGGCCGCTGTCGAGGCCAAGCAGGTGGCTCAGCAGGACGCCCAGCGAGCGGCCTTTGTCGTCGACAAGGCTCGCCAGGAGAAGCAGGCCATGGTCGTCAAGGCGCAGGGTGAGGCTCGATCAGCCGAGCTGATTGGAGAGGCCATCAAGAAGAGCAAGTCGTACGTGGAGCTCAAGAAGATTGAGAACGCCCGGATGATTGCGGCGCAGCTCCAGGAGTCGGGCTCCAAGAACCGCCTGCTGCTCGACTCGGAAGGCCTGGGCCTCAACGTCTTTGACGTGAATGGCTCGTCGGAGAAGAAGTAAGGGATGTAGCAAAGTGCACTGCTGTACCGAGGACTATACCGAGGGCTGTACCGAGGGCTGTACCGAGGGCGGTTTGTGTGGTAACTGGGGAATCAAGCAAATCTCCACTGTATGTCTACGAGGCTGGGACTGTATAATAGCAATAGCGAGAAGTTGAATGAATGACAGCCTCAACTGCTCTTCTCAAACGCCAATCCCCCCCGGCATCGTGTGTTTGCAAAAGCGTGAGGATCACCCGTATACTGGCTGACCGTGTAGCTGCAACGAGCTGAGTTCGAGTTGGGGATACTGCAAGTGCTGCAAACGCAGACAATCGAAGAGACTAAGACGGGAGAAATTGTAGTAGGCGACTTGAGAGAAGAGAATATATATCAAGTAAGGTAGTTGGTCTCTTTGGGCGTGAAGAGTCGTCACTATACTGTACTTAGCTACCTAAGTAGGGATCTGTAGATGGATCACAGGCAACCACTGCTGGTTACGTCGTTGGCCCCTCCAAAGCTCTCCTCTCCACTTGCCCCGCCATTCTACAGTGGCAGTAACAGTAACAGTAACAGTCAGCACCTCAGCACCTCAGCACCTCAGCATCTCAGCCAGCCCAAGATCAACATCTGCAATCCCCATCAGCAGAGCCGCCAGACTTGCCTCGTGCACTAGCTTCGCGCGCATAGAATATCGCTGCTCGACGACTTTACGACCCGATCTGCCGACCCTTCGCTTTCCCCCCGCCGTTCAATACGCCGCCTACACCTACAAACATCCCCTCCAGCCGCAACCATGTTGATCAAGTCAGTCATCTCCGCGGCACGGTTGCGATGGCGACGGCGGCATATGATAGAGAGAGAGAGAGATGGACGAGTAGGCTAACCACCGGGCACAGGGTCCGAACACTGACCGGCAAGGAGATTGAGCTGGATATCGAGATGGACTACAAGGTTGGCGCACCCTCGCGTTACGAGGCAGGCCGGGCAGTACTGACAAGCACCCGTGCAGGTCTCGCAGATCAAGGAAAAGGTCGAGGAGAAGGAAGGCATCCCGCCCGTGCAGCAGCGCCTTATCCACGGCGGAAAGCAGATGTATGTTGGATTCGACACAGCCCTGTTGCGCCTAGGCCAAGTCTGCCAGCCAGCTGACCACCACCTTGACCAACAGGACCGACGACAAGACCGCTGCCGAGTACAACCTCGTCGCCGGAGACACCCTGCATCTGGTTCTTGCCCTCCGCGGGGGACGATAAGACGCTCGAGTGCCGAGCCCAGGCCGATCACGGAGCGATATGGGAATGGTTGTACATATGAGCTGCAATTTCGAGCGTTAGGCAGGGAGCACCAATTCACGTATCCTGCCAATGAATGCCTCGGCATGATCCACGAAACACTGTCGTTGGAGAGGCTTCAAGCGCTTTGTTTCATCACATGCTTCGCTTGCCGACCCGACACTTGACCCAAGAGCAGCCAGATACTACGCATCTAGGCATCCATTATGACTTCCAGTGGTGACAAGGGTAAAAGAATAAATGCCATTTGACAGCTCCAACTGTTCATACTCGGACTATATGCGTACATCACCAAGGAGGATCGCCACAGTCTGCCGCTCCAACGCCTCTGGCCCAGAATGCTCTGGGAAAAGTGCATTTTCTTCCCAATGTTCCGCACCCGAATCACAATTGCCTGTTCCACCGGTAAGGCGACCCATGTAAAAGATACGTCTGATCCAAAAACGCCATACATGCCTTGCATTCGCCATCTTGTGCAAGTAGTTGTGAGCTATAAAAGGCTGTCGGCACAAACCAACTGCAGTAAACCAACATGTACTCGCAACAACAAAAAAAACTTGGGCAAAAAAGAAACACCAATCGAGTTGTTCCTATAATCTCTTCTTCTTGTGAAAGATGCTGACCGGTTTCCTCCTTCTAACCTGAGCATCCGTTGGTGCTGGTACACTTGGGGGTGGTGGTGATGATGGCCCAGCATGAGGCGTGGGCGGGGGCGGGGGCGAGTTTTGGCTTCGCGGAAGATACTGGGATGGCTTGGAGGATTCGTGGGACTGCTGCACCTTTGAAGCAGAAGATGTTGCAGCGTTCTGGGCCTTGGCCGCTGCAGGCTTGTAGCTGTTGGATAGGATTCCTGGCCGCTTGGCGGCAGGATTGGAAGGCGCAGATGGTTTTAGCTTCTTGGGTGACGAAGCCGATTGCGACGTAGGAGCAGAAGCTGGCCTCTTTTTAAGGAGGGACGTAGCAGCAGCCTTTGCAACCGACCTATGAGCTAGAGCTGGAGCTGGAGCTGGGGCTCGTGCTGGCGGAGGTGCCGGGCGCCGTTCCTCGAAGTTGTCGTCCTCGTCTTCATCCTCGTCAAAGAGGTCGTCTTGCCCGTCGTCTTCAGAGTCGGAGATGAAAGTCGCCCGCTCCTCGTGCTCCGTGACGACAGAAGATGGCTCCACGGCCTTGGGCACTGCCCGATAGACTGGCTGGGCAGCCCTGCGGTAGTCACCGACCATGGCCGGGGGAGGTTTGCGAATCTGCGCCAATGCAGCGCCAGGGCGTGCGATGCGCGACGGGCGCGACAGGGAGCCGTGGATAGTGGCAATCTCCTTGGCCTCGCGCCGCACCTTTCGCATGACGCTCGCGCCGTTGTTCGTCTTGGTCCGGCTGCCGCGGCCAAAGGAGAGGACATCACTCGTCCCTTCGCGTGGTCCCCATCTGGATCGCGGCCCTCCCAGTTTTCCGGCCTGGGTCAGCAGCTTCCTGTCGACGATGATGCTCGTGTTCTTCTCCTTGCTCTCCCTGAGACCCGCCAGGGCGCTCTTGAGCTTTGTCTCGCTCTCCCTCAGGGCCTGGTCGTGGTCCTTCTTGTACTTTTCCCACACGCGGTACCATTTGCTCGGGTTCTGGGGCTTGTAGGCTTTCGCCTTGTATTCCATGGGGAAGTCGCGCTCGATAAGCTTGAGCCAGATCTCACCCGTCTCGCCCTCGACCTGGGGCGAGTTGAGCTCAATCTGGCGGAGCTGGTGGGCGGTTTCGACCTTGAGGAGGATGTGGCGCACATTTTCGTAAGGTAGGTAGTTGCCGACGCTCTCGAGCTCGCGGATGTTCTTGAGGCATGCCGCCGTGGTAAGCTCCACAAGAGACTTGACGGGCATTGTGTCGACCAAGATACAGAAGGAAGAAACAGGAAGCTATGTTGCCGGGTACAGCTGGCAATGTCTATGTGGAAATGAAGAGAATTGAGAGATGGCGATGAGCTTGTAGAACGACCGAAGACGGCAGGGCCATTAGATGCAGGTCGGTATATCGGGATTGGGTAACGCGAAGAAGGACGGGGATCGGAGTAGGAGCCTGGCTTCACAGGTAGTGCGTCAACGTGTCTTTGTCCATCCAGGTCGTGTTCATTGTGGCGACGGGAGCTTGTTGCTTCGCTGCTAGGAAAAGACAAAGATCAAAGGTCAAAGCATGATGGGTCCGGGAGATGCTTGAGAGAGGATGACTTTATATCCAGAGTCAAGGGCGGTCCCGATAGACGACGTACGTACATACGTACAGTAAGCGCTCCATCTGCAGGGGGCGCGGGATACTAAGTTTAGCGGAAGCCCACCTCACTGCCTGCACTGAGAGCTTGTGGCCGAGAGCTGCTGAACTGCGGGTTGTACTGTACTAAGGTGCTCGAGGCCTGTAAGGTGAGGCTGGAGTGCACACTGTACAGTACTGGAACGGCCCGTGCGCAGCTGCAGCCTCCACCTACAGTGTGTATGGAGGTAGCCGCCAGCCGCCAGCCCTTTTGGCTTTCTGCGACCTCTTTCGTCACTGCAAAGCAACCTAACCTTGTTGCCGGCGAACCTCTTCTCTTCAAACCCACGCCAAAGCTTCATCCATTGCCAACGCCAGCATAAATAGGTCACGACCCCGAGCCACGGTCCGAGTTTCTTTCTGAATATTCACATCGCTGCTTCTTCTCATCAATTCTACCCATTCTATCCCAAAGGTCGAACGCGACAGGCAGCAGCAGCACGCTTACTCAATCTCAACACCATGGCGGACTCATCCTTCATCAAGCCCGACCCCGAAGCCAAGCCCTCGCCCACCCCCATGGACGAGGACGACCTATACGAGGACGCGGGCGACCTCGAGTTCTTTGACAAGAACGCGCCGAACCGCTCCTTTGAGACGCTCTACCTCGCGCGCATCCCGCGCTACATGTGGGATGCGTGGACCAAGCTGACGGAGCGCCTGGGCGACGACGACGAGATTCAAATCGGCACCCTGCGCACCTGGAACGAGACGAACCCTGACGGATCCTCTGAGACCAAGCTGCGGATGCTCCTCCAGCCCAACTGCCCCGAGCATCAGCTTCTGCCGCGAGAGTACGACCTCGATGTTCTCGACGCAAACGTCAACAACCACTACATCTTTAGCGAGGAGGACCTTCCCGGATTCAAGGCACGAAGCAAGGCTCGGGCAGAAGCTGCCAATGCTGGGATTCCCGCCTCGTTGCTGCGGCAGCGGGCTGGTGGCCCAGAGCGCCCAGCCTTTGATCGCCGTAACCGATTCCAGCCATACTACCGCAAGGCGGTACCTAGTAAGTGTTTCTGTAGCCATATCCCTATCGGATATTGGAAGAGACTGACAGTGAGCTCCAGAAAAAACCAAGGTGTTTGGCAAGGTTCACTATGATGTTCGCGTCGAGCCAAGAGATCTGAGGGAGGAGGAGCGATTGCTTGCTCAACGGCTTATGGATGCCGAGCAGTCCAAGACAAAGCTTCAAATCATCAGCCGAAACAAGGCCTCGTCCATCATCAACCCTGGCACAGCAGGTGCTGCAGGCTGGGCAGGCAACTTCATCGTATGTCCAACCTTGTTCATTGTTGCTTCTCATCATACTAACCACATCAATAGAAAAACACGGCACCAACCACCAAGCCCAAAAAGGGAGAGGTGTTCAAGGCTGCCCGTATTCCCAAGAACCAGCTTCTGGACCTCATCTTCGACTGTTTCCGTCAGTATCAGTATTGGTCGATGAAGGCCCTGCGCCAGAAGTTGCAGCAGCCCGACACGTACTTGCGTCAGGTGTTGGAAGAAGTGGCCGTACTCAACAAGAGCGGTCGATTTGCCAATCATTACTGTCTCAACGAGGCCTACCGCGACAAGGCTGGCTCCGACTCCAAGGAAGCTGCCGCGGAGGCGATGGATGATGATGACGACGAGGGCGAAGAGATGGAGGATGTTTTGCCGACACAGTAGTATAGAGGAGCGAATCATCTCCCAACACCCGCGAAGAAGGAATGGCTTCTTGTCTCTGTGCAGCACAGGGACAGCGTTCGGGTCCACGACGAGAATGTTTTGATCGGGACGTGGCATTTTTGTTTAAATTCTCTTGTTTGCTTGGCTTGCCTCGTTTCTATGGCGAGTATGATACCCCTAATAGAATAGGATCACCGTTAAATACAGAGTAATCCGCCATTGACTACCTACCTACCTATTTTGCACTGATTGTCTTGCGCCATCTCACATGACTACTTTGCCGTATGAATGCGCTATATGGGGGTACCGGGTCCGTCCATTGTGTGAGTTAAATCATCATCCATCATCATGGCTTGATTGACTTCACTGATTGACTGGCTGACGTATGCCCCCGCTTATTTGACTGACAACCAAGCAACTCCCACTTCGCTCCATCAACATCTCGTTAGCCCACGATGCATCTGGTCTTCGACTTTGACGGGACAATCACCCAGAAAGACACCATCAGCGAGCTTGCTCGGGCTGGCATTGCTTTCCAGAAGGAACATGGCGGGACTGACCTCCAGGACATATGGGATCGAGTGGTCCACGACTATCTCGCAGACTACCGAGGCTACCACGAGGGCCATGGCGTGGTTGAAAAAGATAGAACCACGGTGCTTGCTGAACGTGAGTTCTTGAGAGGGATGAAGAGCGTAGAAGAAACGTCGCTCAGGAGAGTGGCCGACTCGGGTGTCTTTGCTGGGCTGAACCAGACGGCCTTGTGGCGGGCGGGACAAGAGGCTGTCAGAGAGGGACACGTCCGGATCCGAAAAGGCTTTGACGATCTCTTGAGAGTGGCAAAGGAACGCGGTTGGACACTGGGCATCATCTCGGTCAACTGGTCAGCGGCCTTTATCCAGGGCGTCCTCTACCCACACACGGTTCGCGTCATCGCCAACGAGATTACGATTGATGGTTTTGTGACTGGACCAGAGATGTTTCCAGGCCAGATGACCAACGGGTGCGAGAAGCGACAAGCGTTGACTCACCTCACCCAAGACGCCCAGCAGGACCGGGTTGTCTACTTTGGCGATTCAACTACGGACATGGACTGCCTCCTCGACGGCGGCGTCGTCATCTCGGACAGCGAAGACTCGACACTGCTCAAGACCTTGCGCCGCGTTGGCGTCGCTGCTCCCCATGTCGCTGAGCGAAAGGATGGTGAGACGCTATCATGGGCGAGGGACTTTTGCGAGGTGCTGGAAAGCGGAGTTCTCGACTGAGAACGATTTGGAGACACTCTGCACTTGTGCTTGGACATGGCATTTGAGTAAAGGCTCTCTTTGAGTTTCTGGAAACTCCTTTGTTGAGGAACTGGAGGATTACGTTTTGGGAGAACGTGGGCTGTGTGTTGTCTTTGTGTTGAGGCAGTGTTCCAGCGTTCATCAAAGCACCATGAGGAGAAGAGCTTGTTCTCGAAACAATAGCATTTTGG
Source organism: Pseudonectria foliicola (assembly GCA_003693505.1). Classification (NCBI taxonomy): domain Eukaryota; kingdom Fungi; phylum Ascomycota; class Sordariomycetes; order Hypocreales; family Nectriaceae; genus Pseudonectria; species Pseudonectria foliicola. The sequence continues at coordinate 247,417 of QUZD01000077.1, read as the reverse complement.
AACCAAGAGCCTCACCCATGAATATGACATTAGCCAGAAGACGGGTACATACAAATGCTCGTTGCCTTCTACTCAAACAGAGTCCATATCAGATCAACTCACAGCCTCAACTTCAACCATCTGTCCAATCACTTACCCAACTTGAAACACACGCACATATACCGAGACCCAACTCGCAAGCCAACATGTGTCTCTACAAGCGCTACATCTTCCAGTGCCAGCACGAGGTCTGGGGCCAGGTCGAGAAGACGTGCGCCATTGCCCTCGACTTTCGCGCAAACCGGCTGCCCAACCCCTGCAACCGCCGCGATACCCACGGCCTCAAGACCCGGCGGGTCGGCGTGAGGTGCCCGCGGTGCAGCAAGCTGGACGCCAGGCTGAGCGCGCTCAAGGGCCGGCTCTACCACGCGCGGGATCAGCTGGAGAGCAGTGGCAGCGAGGGAGACGGCAGAGGTGAAGGGGAGGCTGGAGAGGAAGCTGGAGAAGAGGTGAGTGTCATGCTCAATGAAGAGTCTGGAGGAGAGGTGAGTGATGGTGGCAGAGAGGGTGATGCTGCAGTCGTCACCGCGGGCGCTGGTGATGAGTGAGACCAAGATGAAAAGTCAAAGTCGTCGCCCACAGCTGGGAAGCATGTGCCTGGTAGATGACAAGACGATCGAGAGAACTGTTTAGTACGCTGATATAATTTCTCACATTCAAACCATCCACCAACTTATTACAAATGACATGACCCCTATTCCCGATATGGTGCATATACAAGCAATTCTCACATCATCATCATTGTAGGTCACACAGCCATCTTGTACAAGTTTTTCCACCTCCCTCATCTTGACAACACCACAACTGCCGGGCCCCTTACACAGATACAGCCGTTGACCTCTGGTTTAAGCTCCATTTACTTGCCGCCAAAGTCTGCCGCTGTCGGGCGTTTATAGCCCACGATATGGCACCCCCAATACCATTTCCTTCTGGTTTCCTTTCCTCAATGTGGCCAATGTCGGCCGTCTCCTCGGAATCCCGCCTCTTTTCGTCTCGCCGCGCGGAAAGATAGAAGAAGTCGTGGATGAAGCTGGCCTCAAGAACGCGCGGCTTCCCATCAGCCGTCCAGTAGCGCTCCTCGCTCAACTCCTGCGATAGGTGCCGGCGAAAGTACCGGTCTTGTGACACCCACCACGCCCGCCAGACAAAGAGAATGAACAGGGTGAGGGGTATACACGCAGCCCAATATGGCCAAAAGTGCTTCCAAAACTCCCTGGCTTTGTTGCTTAAGCCCCTTTTGCCGCTGACATTGCCTTCCTCGTCCGGGCCAAGCCAGTCAAACATGGACATGCCAAAGAGCGTGCCCAGAAACTCGCCCGGGAGGAAGATGGCGGTGATGACGGCCAAGGCCTTCATAGAAGAACTGTCTCGCGAAGAAGCAACGGCCATACGGGCGTTGAGGACGTTGTCCTCTTGGGCCATCTTACTGTAAATCTTCCATACGGTCAATAAGGAAGCCAGGAATGTACAAAGCGAGTACTACTTTACCATGTCTATCTGCGCACGGCACCTCGCCTCGGACATCCGTCGATCAGTTTCCAAGCCCATGCAAAGTCGCAGAAGACCGTCGAGGTACTGTCTAATCTCGTGCCAGTGACTTTCAAGTGATTCAATGGCGCCCTCTTCATCCGGAATTCGAAGCCGTGGGATTCTTGGCGGAAGCACTGGGCTCACAGGCGGAGGACCAAGATCGTACGGCACTGTCGCCATGGGACTCAACAGGCCTAGGTCGTGACCGGGTGAAGGTGGCGGCGCGTTCGCCATACGCTCCGTCAGTTCGTCTCCCGCCAGTATTAGGACCTTGATGGCGCGCTCCATCCAGCGAATGGTGTCTAGAAGCTTGATCGTATCCTTGAGAACTTCGTGAGCTCGCTTCATGAGCTTCGTCATAGTCATGGGTCCCCATTGGTTCTTATCGCTATCCCTGCTCATCCGTCTCTTGCCTCGCTTCTGGCGCTCCTGTGCCGGATCCGGTGTGTCAAACCCAGCGATGTTGCTCACATCGTGTTCCAAAGTCGCCACGCTTGAGTTATTGTCCGAGACGGCTTCCTCACAACGCATGAATTGCACTTGGAGGAGAACGACAGGCATGATGAGGGGATGAGCCCAATGCGCACGACATGACTCGAGACGGTGATCGTACTCGTCAAGATCGTCCAAATTATGTCTCCTCGGCTCCCACGACTGACGCACCAGTATAGTAGCTGAGCGAGTATGAACATTGTATGTCAGGGAAAGAAAGTCACAGGGCGTCTTGGGTAACTCGGAAAAGGCGAGGATGATACCTAAGCAGCTATCAATCGAGGTTCAGAGTATGCACAGCTACATGTGCCACAGATTCACGTACTCAGCTCTGATCGGTCCCTCGACCAAAAACGCGACTCGGTTGTAACGCGAGTTGAATACTGGAGTGTTGCGGGATGCAGATTCATGGCGGCCACATCATCAACAGTCATGCTCAGAATATCGCGACTGTTGTCACCCAATGTACGACGCTTGAAGCAAATTCTTTGATTGAGGAACTTAGCAAGTATCATGTTGGTGGACGACGTACTGACTTACACCCTACGGATGCGACCCTCCATGCTTTGTACGGCATTACTGTTGTCTTCGGGTTTGGTGAACTCGCCCTGTACCAGAGTAAGTTGGGTTCCACGACTCGAAACTAGTAAGAGAAACCTCGGGGTTGACTCTGAAGCCATGTCGGAACGCCAAATCAAACAAGGCAATCCCAGAAGCGTCGTCTCGAGTGAAGTGATGAGCAATGTGGCCATCCAAGCCGGAGGAGGCAGGCCACGACTGTGAAGAGTTTAGGCTCGCCCCCTCGCGTTGCCGATAGACAACGTATTCGTCATATTCAAGATTGGACAGAGCAGTAGGATCCGAGATGAGAACTTGACTCGAGCATACTTGCTGGTCATAGTTAAAGAGATCGAGACCGTGGCGTACGAGCGGCATACGGGCTGCATTGGCATATGGAATTGGAGCTTTGTCGTTCGGAAGGATTTGGCGAAAGAGGAACCTTTGAGAATAGTCCAATGCGCGCGAAACCCAAGTTTAGGTACACTGCGAATCCCTTTCCCAGAGTCTGACATTCTTCCAGCACGTACGGTAGTATTCGACACTCCATCATCCCTGTAGCGTCATCATTGGCGGCGTCCACTGAACGCTCCGCAGCCGCATCTTGGCAGCTGGAGACAGGGATCTTCGCCTCGTTTGTGTTGGTGATGGATTGTCAGGTGAGCACGCTGTACGAAAGAGGAACTGATAAAGCAGGTTGGGATTTGACAAAGAACAAATTTGTTGGAGTCGAGCACGGCCAAGTTTCATGCCTTTCTGCCTAAGGTAGAGGTTATTGGGCACATCGTTTGTTGATGGTGAGGCAGGTGAAGTTATAATACAGCCACAACAACTGCCCTGCAGTGGCGGTGGCTGATGTTTGAGCAATCAACCTCTCCCTCTTGGCCACCCGCCAAATCTCTCCTTGTCCAACAACATTCGATGTTCTGTATCCCTAATTGCATACCAAAAGCTGGTCAACCTACCTGCTTCTTCGTATCCCCAAGATAAATCGACCATCGATGACCTCTGCTCAGGGCACTCGTCTAATGCGAAGGATGTCACCCACCCTGGTTCTCAGGCTTACGCCAAGCCCTTGCTCCAGCAGCATGAGACCATGAGTACGAATGCAGATAGCGTAGCTCACGAGAGCCTGTTTTGATGCTCCTCTCGGCTTTCTGGCATCACCGAAGTCTAGTCTGTTTGTGCGTACCGGTAGAACCAACCTCTCACGGTCATGCCGATTCAAACCTCTATGCCCAACCATCAGAGTAGCCTAGGCATACGACTGGGAGACACGCAGTTAAGCAGTGGAGAGCGGTGCACGGAAAGCTTGAACGATCCATCTACTCTACCACAGCGCTGGGGCTAGCTTAGAAACGGCTGATGGGTTTCTTGTAACCCATTAGCCCGCCTTTACCCGGATCAGCAAACTGTCTCGGAACATTTGACAACCGTCAGGGGTGCTAGGCTAGTATCTCAACGCCCTCAGAACAAAGGGCCTCGAAGGAATGGAAACCTCAATTTTCAATTCCAGCGGCCCCTTTGTAACAAATCAAGTCTCTCCTTCAAACAATGGTAAACGCTAGCTTGGCTGGAGCCATGAGTTGCCCCTTCAACGAGACTCTACATCCCAGCAGTACAGCAAGAGTTGCGCACTTTTCAACATAGTGAGTATACTGGCTTGGCTGAATAGCGAAATCAGAGAGATTATCGAATCACCAGGAGCCATGGTTCCTCCTATCGAGTTTCATTCCTTTTCCTGTGCCAAGTCGCGGCATGCTTCAGCTCTTGACAGTAGGAACGATGGCGCTACTCCAGAGTCGAATACGTCAAACATTTTGAAACATGACATATATCAGACACAGTTGTTCAGACCACATGAGAGGAGGCCTCTCTTGATGCTTGGAGCACCAACCTGGACCAAGGAAAGAAGCGCGTCTCGCATTGCCAAATACCACTCGAGATGCAGAATCGACCAGACAAGGTCATACAGACACAACGCTCTGCCTTGGTGATGCAATTCCCACACAGTCATATGGGGATTGGTAGGGTTGGCGAATGCCCTGCAGTGGCTGATGGCGTCACGTTGGTTTAGTCTTCAACAGGAATTCTCCCTCGACTTGAGCCGCCGCTCCCCTTTTCCCCGTGTTAATGTCTAAGACAACTGAATCTCAAGTACAATGCGCATTCCCAAATCTTTGCCCTAAGAATGCCATGCTTCGAGCTCTAGCACGGCTGGTCGAGCAAACTATAGCTCCAAGTGGAGCGAGGTGCAGCATCCGCAGTATGCAGCATTCAATCTTGCGCGACGCGTCGTCGTCCTGTGCTGTTCAACGCGATAAGTTGAGTTGCCGTTAGATTGATGTTCATACCGTCTGAGCTAGGGGACACATGTTCCTGGTGCTTCGGTGTACCGATCGTCACATGCCGCGGAGTAAAGTAGACAGTCGCTGAGGTCGCTGAGGTCGCTGAGGTTGACGTTGATCCGCTTATAGATGATCAAGCACTACTCCCAGACCTTTCCAGCGTGCGTCACTAAAAATATTCGCCTGGTCTTTACATCCATTCTTGGCTGTGGTTGTTAGTCGACTCTGCCACGAGACTCCATACCCAGCCGAACTCGAACATCTTCGTTCCAGCAGTGACACAACCGTCGTTGAGAGACTAGGCTCCGTTGCGTGTCCCAACCACCATGAGAAGCAGGATTTTATGCCAGAAATAGATTCGGACATTAGAATAAGAAGATCTCACGGCGCAGTTGGATTTTAACATCACCTCCCGTTCCAGACATCTACACTCATCCACAGCATTCCCGTCTGATCGACCATGCTTGGGCGTTTCTTCCTCGTTGTGCCCCTGTTGGCGCAGGCCATCCTGACTGCTTCCAACGGGATCCAGACTCAGATCACGACGCCTGTTTTTGCAGACTCGAGCTCGACGACTGTTCCTGTAGAGACAAGCTCGACGGTACAGCTTATCTCGACTCCCAGCACTACCTTGAATAGCTCGGCCAATGGCGATCTGAGTGATGAGGCTGTGGGTGTAGATGTGAGGGCAATGTCAAACCGGAACGTCCTATACTTCACCAATTGGTACATCGGCCAGCCTTCCCCAGGTTGTCAAGAAACATAATGGCTGACCAGACCTAGGGGAATCTACGGCGCCAACTATCAGCCTGCCCAGATCCCGGCTGACAAGGTCACCCACCTCCTCTATTCTTTCTTGGACATTGCCTCAGACGGCACCGTGTAAGCTTAATATCGAAAAACGACCTCTAGTAGCTTGTCCACTAATAAGTCGGTCTGAAAGGAAATCTTCAGACACCTACGCCGATCTGGAGAAGCGCTATCCTACTGATTCCTGGAATGATGGGGGAAGCAATGCTTATGGCTGCGTCAAGCAACTATTCCTACTCAAGAAGAAGCATCGCAACCTCAAGACACTATTGTCCATTGGAGGATGGACCTATTCCCCCAAGGCAAGCTCTCCCTTTGACGGCTGCGCTCTTCAGCTCCTAACATGTCTTGCAGTTTGCACCAATCGCTGCTACATCTGGGGGACGCAAAAACTTTGTCACCTCCGCCGTTAAGACCATGGTGGACTGGGGCTTTGACGGTCTCGACATTGACTGGGAGTACCCAACGAATGCCAAAGAGGCTCGCGACTACACCCAGCTCCTCAAGGAGTGCCGGCAGGCTCTCGACAAGTACTCGAGGGACAACGGACTGGGTTACCACTTTCTGCTCACAGTCGCCTCTCCCGCTGGACCCAAGAATTACAAAAACATGGACCTCAAGGGCATGAACAAGTACCTTGACGCCTGGCACCTCATGGCCTACGACTTCACCGGCGCTTGGGATCCTATCGTGGGTCACCAAGCCAACCTGTACTTTTCCCAAAACAACCCTGCATCGACGCCCTTCTCGACCGAGCAGGCCGTCAACGCATACCTCCGCGCCGGCATCCCCGCCAGTAAGATCGTCCTGGGCCTCCCGCTTTACGGCCGCTCCTTTGCCGGCACCGCGGGCTTGGGCAAGACCTATAGCAGCGTCGGCGGCGGCAGCAACCAGCAGGGCCTCTATCTCTTCAAGGACATGCCCCGCCCTGGCGCCACAATCTACCTCGATCGCAAGCTTGGTGCCGGCTGGACGTACGACAAGTCCAAGAAGGAACTCGTCAGCTACGAGAGCATCCCGTCGGCCAAGCTCAAGGCCGAGTACATCCGCCGTAAGAAGCTCGGCGGCGCCATGTTCTGGGAGGCCAGTGGCGACAAGCTGGGCAGCAAGAGTCTGGTACGCATACTCGCGGACAGGATGGGCAATTTGGACTTTAGCCCAAACTTGCTCAGATACCCCAAGAGTGTGTACGACAATATCAGAAAAGGCATGCCGTCGTGAGGAGGATGTTCGGAGCGCTGAGGGAAACTCTACTGTATATATATGTGATGTGTATTTTCATAATTCCTACGTCGGTAGTGTAGCGTTAGCCATAATTGTTTTACTATTTCACCGCAATTGCCTCATTCAAGTCCCGTCTCATATTTCCTGTCTGGCATGAAGCAGTCAGAGAGAGGTTACATGACTAGTCGAGCCAAGCTGCAGGGAACAATGAGATATATATCAGGAACGAGGGAAGGCAGAGTCTGTCAGTATGGGACGCCTTGGGTTATCTGATCAAGCCAGGCCAACCATGTTTCAAATTCCCGAGCATTCTAATACTCTACAAAAACTAGTACCGTCAAAAGCACTCATACAGCGTGAAAACCCAACCGGCGTCAGAGGTGGTCACCACTGACGCAACCGCGCCATTCTCCCAGCGGCAACGAGGCCGCCCTTCCATCCATCATCCAGCCTTCCCCTAAGTTCCCGCTCAGCCTAACGGCAGTCTGATGGAACGCTGCGATGCATCATTGATCCTTGGAAAACCTCCGTACGGTCTTCGCCCCGTTTTGCTCTAGCTGCGGTGCAGATGCCCGCTCCGTCCAGGATCTAGGACATGTTCTACATGTCTTGCCCCTGAGCGTCCGCCGGAGTCCCCGAGGTCTCCACACCGTGGAAGGCATCGCCAAATGCCGAGTCATCCATCTCCATGTTGAGATCGAGACCTTCACCGAGCTCACCAGCGGAGCCATCCAACGTGGGGCCGTCGAAGCCGGCAAGGGCATCACCCGCCGTGTCGAGGTCACCCAGAGAGCTAAAGTCGTTCTGGTCAAAGGACCCGCCCTCGGTAGCCGCAGGAGTTGCCACGGCAGAAGTTGGCTTCACGGCCGTAGCAGCGTTGCTGGGCTTGGCCACCTCGCCGCCAGCAGCACTGGGATCGGGGGTTGCGCTATCTTTGGGTACGACCACCCAGTCACCGCTGCCGGTGCCTTGATCAGGTGCGGTGGCAGCTTGCTGCTTCGCGGCGGGGGCTTCCGTCCCGCCCATCGATACGTCGCCTCCGGCACTAGTGGGCGGCGCCTGGGGCTGCTGCTGCTGCTGTGCGGCAGCGGGAGACGCGGCGTTGGCGTTGGAAGGTGTGGCGGCATTCGATTGAGCAGCAGACAGGTGAGCCTGAGGGGTTGGGAAGTTGTTCATGGGTGTCGAGGTTGCCGAAAATCCGGTGTGCATCTGATCCAGCAGGCCGGCGGCCGTGCCTCCCATGTCGACGTCGGACTCGCTCACCATGACGCCGCTGTTCTGTGACCCGGACCGTGATAGCTTGGGCGCTTGCTCGGGAGCCGGAGCAGGCGTGGGTTCCGGCGCGGGTGGCTGATAGCCGCCGTCTTGAACACGGTCGACCGCTGCTTTGGGTTGCACCTTGAGTCCGCGAGCTGCCTCAACCTCGGCAATAATCTCTTCGGCCGTCTTCTTTGAGGAAACTCGAGGAGCTCCATCCTCGTCACGGTCATCCAATCTACCCTCGACTCTCCATACTTCGGGTCCGAAGCCTTCAACAACGTTGCGGAGCTCCTTTTCCTTGTCGTTTAGGAGCGAGGTCTTCTTGAAAGTGGCAAGAGCCTCGGCGTGGGCTGCTTGCATTCTCTCAATCTCGGCCTTTGTGGATTCAATGTGTTCGGTGACTCTCTTGCGGAATTCATCGGCCTGGCCAGGGTCCAGACGGCCAATGTAGGGCTTTTCAGACATGGAAGCAACGGCATCCCCGGAGTTGGAAGGGAAGATTCCTTCTGTCAGCGAAGCCAGTTCACCCTTGAGGCCAAGGCCAAGATCTGCAGGCGTAATCTGGCTTATCCGGTACGGAGACGACAGAATCTCCTCCATCCACTCGTGGTTCTGCTGGTATCGACTCAGAGAGATTTCTCGGGGAGTCAGATGATCAAACATGTCGCCTCGGGAGATATCCTCATCGTCATCAAACGCGCCTTCCGGAGTGATACCAGGACCGGCAGCCTGCTGGTTCTGGCCCGCCGCGTGTCTAGCCCGCTTGGCGGGAGGCCCAGGAGGGGGTTGTTGTGGAGGGTACGCCATCTGCTGGGGCACGCCGCGAGGGACCATCTGAGGCGGCATCTGTTGGCGAGTAGGATCGGGCAGGGTCGGCCAGTTGACGCGGTCCGACAGCATAAACTCCTTGCGGCGGATCTGTCCCGCCCGCTGGAGGAAATGCCGCTGCTGCATGACGTTGTTGACTCGCTCGTCGTAGGGGATCATGGACACGGGGACTCGGTCGTTTGGCTCAGATGGGCCGTAGTGGACGATGAACAGGCTGACGTCGGGCTGCGGCGGGTTGGGGTGTCCTGGGATTGGCACCAATCGAAACCGTCGTCGTGTGTGAAGCGCATACTGCTCGCCCGGGATATATCCAGCCTTTTGGTAGTAGATTTCCATCATCTTGATTCGGGGTCCGTCAGTAAACATACAATCGTTGTTTCCATCGCCGGCGCCCACAACTTACCAAGCCATTGCCCAGATCATGCTTGTAGAGCTGCTCCGGCGGCGCCCACACAAAGCCATCCGTGGCAAAGTTGGTGCCCAGCCGCTGCAAAGGCTGCCAAGTGAGGAGGATGGTGCCGTCGGTGGGCTTGTCGAGATACGTCCAGAAGAAGGGGGCTCGGTCTCGGGAGACTTGGGGCGCGCTCATGAGCCACTTGGCGACCTCGTTGAGATCGAGACGTGGCATGGACGGGTATCGGAAGGAGGAGATGAGGTGGACGTGCGGCATCTACGGCATGATCAGCAATGGACTGCGACAAATGGAATCGCGGCGCGCAGAAGAGCATACGAGGTCCTGGGGGACGCCATGGCTAGGGTCGGGCTGGGCCATCCTGAAGTCCTGAAGTCGTAATGTCCCGAATTGAAGTCTTTTCGCGCAAGGCGCAGTTGAACTTGATGCAATTGACTCTTTCAAAGAGGAGGAATGGCACGCGACTCGACAGCCTCGGTCGGCAGGGCGCGGCGACACGAGATGGCAGTTGTTGGTGACGAGATGGCGCGGCGCAACAATCGAGACGCCGTAAGTTGACAGAGCTACGGAGACTCTACTCTACGGCCCCAAACTTCTCGCGACGAGGCTGTGAATGATCTGGCCAATGGAAACGACGCCACTGAGTATATAAAAGTGGGTCTCAAATCTGGCGTGTTGACGCCTTGCCTCATCATATCAATACAGATTACTCCTACTCTGTACATGGGCTTGAATCTCTGATCCGACCAAGCAAGCTTTTTTTTTTTTTAGTTCACGGAGTTGGAACTTGAACTTCACGCGTCGACCCGATCCCTGCCTTTCATTGTTCAAATTCATTCATTTTTTGCTTTGTTTCGTAAACGGGCTACAGGAGCATTCCGTACTTCCTCGTGCGCACCCAGAATTATCATGTACAGCGCTGGTGCTTCTCCTCTTCTGCCATATTCAAAAGCCCAACGGGCATCTTGGCGCAGGACTACCAAGCACTGATTGCTCTACGATATTTATTTTCGCCTTCCTTGCATCCCCTCCGGGCAGCAGCTGACTTAAGCCTGGTAGGTGGAGGCAGACACGTTGCCGCCGCGGCCGGTCCAGTTGACGTGAATGTCCTGGCCGACGGGGTACTTGTCGCTGGCAGCCTCGGGCTTGATGCGGAAGGTGTGGGCGCCAAAGTAATCACGCTGAGCCTGGAGCAGGTTGGCGGGCAGGTCCTTGGTGCGGTAGCCGTCGAACCAAGACAGAGCGGTCGAGAAGGCGGGGGTGGGGATGCCGAGGAGAGCAGCCTTGGCGACAACGTCTCTCCAGCCGGGCTGGGCCTTGTGGATGGCCTTGTTGAAGAAGTCGTCGAAGAGAAGGTTCTGCAGCTCAGGCTCGTTGCGGTAGGCAGAGGTGATGTCCTTGAGGAAGACGGATCGGATGATGCAGCCACCACGCCACATGAGGGCAATGGAGGGCTTGTTCAGCTTCCAGTTGTACTCCTTGGCAGCCTAGTGGATGTGGTCAGCTCGGTTCAGGATCAGATGTGACTTGCGGGGGATCCTTTCTTACCTCCTGCATGAGCATGAAGCCCTGGGCGTACGAGATGATCTTGGAGGCGTAGAGGGCCTGCTCGAGGTCATCGAGGAACTGGGCCTTGTCACCCTCGAACTTGGTGGTGCGGCTGACAAACTCGAGCTTCTTGGAAGCAACGGCACGCTCATCCTTGATGGCAGACAGGCATCGGGCAAGGACGGCCTCAGCGATCAGAGTGACGGGCATGCCGAGGTCCAGAGCGTTGACGGCGGTCCACTTGCCGGTACCCTTCTGGCCGGCCTTGTCGAGGATCTTCTCGACGAGGGGCTGGCCATCCTCATCGTTGTAGTACATGATGTCGCGAGTGATCTCGATCAGGAACGAGTCCAGGACACCCTTGTTCCACTTGGCGAAGACATCGCCAATCTCCTTGTTGGACATGGCCAGACCACGCTTCATGATGTCGTAGGCCTACATTGAGCCGCAGTTAGCATGGAAACAAGCCCCGGAAGCAAGAGGTTTGCTCGTGCGCTTCACATACCTCGCAGATGAGCTGCATGTCACCGTACTCGATACCGTTGTGGACCATCTTGACGTAGTGGCCAGCACCCTCGTCACCAACCCACTCGCAGCAGGCCTCGCCGTCGCTCTTGGCGGCGATGCTCTGGAAGATGTCCTTGATGTGGGGCCAGGCCTCCTCGTTGCCACCAGGCATCATGGAGGGGCCGTAGCGGGCACCCTCCTCACCACCAGAGACACCGGAGCCGACGAATCGGATGTTCTTGGTAGCGAGGTACTGGGTACGACGGTTGGAATCGGGGAAGTGAGAGTTGCCGCCGTCAATGATGATGTCGCCGGCGTCGAGGAGGGGCAGCAGCTTCTCGATCCAGTCGTCGACAGCCTTGCCGGCCTGGACGAGGAGCATGATGCGGCGGGGAGACTTGAGCTTGCTGACGAACTCCTCGTTGGAGTGGGCGCCGACAATGGACTTGCCCTTGGCCTCGTTCTCAAGGAAAGCGTCGACCTTGGAAACGGTTCGGTTGTAGGCGCAAATGGTGAATCCGTGGTCGGCCATGTTCATGATGAGGTTCTGCCCCCTGCGCAAGGCGTTAGGACTCGGAGAGCGAAAGCCGAAGCCGGCGGCTGGGCGGCTGGGGAGGCAACTTACATGACGGCAAGGCCGATGAGGCCCAGATCAGCGCTGGGCATAGTGTCAGCACGAGGTTTGCTATGGCTTGCATCTGCAAATGCCGACGAGGGAAGTTGAGAGACTGGGGGAGGGGTTGTTGAGTGGGCGCCGCCTAGCTTGATGTTGGCGAGCCGGGCGCTGAGGCGAGTGCATGAGTAGGGGTAGTCAAGATGACCGACGAGCCCTGCGGCAGAGGGAAAGAGGCCACGAAGCCGAGGCAGCCGAGGGCAGGTTTGGAGGCATCGTCATGGCTCAGGAGTGGTGGTGATGATGATGATGATGTGGTATGGTGGGGGAAATTTCTGGGCAATGAGGGGTCGTAGGTAAGGGCGGGCGGGCGAGAGCGAGGCAAGCTCGCAGCAGCAGGTTGACTTACACGGGGCCAGACATGATGGGCAAATGTGGTGATTTGGAGTTTGAGGATAACTGGCGGGAGTAGTGGCAGTGGTGGCGGTAGCGGAAGTAAGGGCGAGAGCTGGGAGGATGAGGATGAGGAGGAGAGAGATTGGGGGAGGGGAGCAGGAAGGAAGATGTCCTGGGCCGAAGAAGGGAGCGGCGGGAGATATAGGTAGCAGGAGGAGCAAGCATTAGCATACCTCCGGCCGGTGTAGGTACAGTAAGGTATTGTGAGGTAGGTACCTTACGCATGTACCTACCTACGTATGCGCGCGGCAGAGCAGTCCTGAGCAGGTACCTCTTCACCCGGAGCACACGCAGGCAATACTCCGAGCCGGCGGCCACTTGACAGCCAACAGGCCAGCAATACATGCTGTCCGATGGAGCTGGAACTGGAACTGCAACTGGAGTTTGGCTTGGCTTGGGCGCGGCCGCCAAGGAAAAGCGGGTATGGCGATGCCATGGCTGGTGATTGGCGGGGCTGTACTGGAAGTATCGTCATAGCAGGCTGGCTTACCTTTGGCTTTTAGTCGTGATGGGCCTGAGCTCCATGGATGGGCAGCAAGCGATGGATGGTGCTCTGCCGCCGTTGGCTGGCGGATTATGGACGGATAGGATGGATGGACTGGTTGGATGGATGGATGGGATGTGCTGCAGGTTCCGGACTTGCTTGTGCCGTCGATTGAGTGCGGTCCAGAGACTCCATGGCTGGTGCTCATGATGCTCATGATGCACGCCTCTCCCTGCTCTGCTCTATTCTACAATACTTCGCAGCCTTATTCTTCTCTGCTCGCTCTCCGTCGAATCTGCACATAGCAATCTGTACTCTCTCTGCTAGCGCCCCCTTCTCCGTATGACGCAACACCGAAAGCATAGGCACCAGCTTGCGCATGATTTTTTTCCCCAGCCAGGTGCCAGCGTCCCGTAATAATACTGCGCATCTCACCGTGCATCTCGCCGGGCCTGGCCTGGCCTGTCATAGTAATCTGCCCAGTCAAGCCAGTCTTGTCTGCACTTGGGTGAGGTACTGTATCTAGCCCCTCTCTTTTGCCCCGCCCCCTCCGAGCTTTCCCCCCACCACGGCACCAAAGCGCCTCAACCCATCCCAGCAGAAACACCACATGCCATCACCGCCATCCGCCAGTACCGTCCAGAAACTGTATTGCTGCTGTATTACAGCACAACATTGTACAGAGATACTTGTTCGAGACAAAGTGCCGGACAACCCGCGGTCTTGCTCTCTCCTCTGCTCTCATCCACGCAACGGCCCCACGGTTCCCATTCCCGCCCTTTTGATGCGCCGTGCCTGACTCAACCTCTCACTTCACACCCCTCGCATCCCTTACGACCCTGTGTGCCTATCACTGTCAACCTGTCGACTTGGCGCTGTCCATCTTCGTTATCCAGCTACCTACAGTACCTACCTACCTACTTGCATATCTGTATCCCGGTAGTGTATCTGTACCTGCTGCTTATTCCGCCGGCTACCGAGTTGCCAAAAATGTCGCAGTAACCCATGCAATCATGGCCGTTCCCGCACTTGGTGTCGCAGCCCATCGCATCGAGTCCCTGGAGGGGGCTCCACCGGAATTTAATCCGCAAAACTGGTGGGCTTCTTACGTTGGGGCGCATACAGCCTGCCTGCCTGCTTCAGCTAAAAGACGCCGAGTTCGCTCGCTGGCACGGCGAGCCTCCGACGACAATGGGACCCCTACCGGCTTATTCTTCAGTCCTGATGAGTCGACTGCTCGCTTCCTGACTCTACTGGCATTAGTCTCTGGCCAGACTACTCAGCTCTCAACCTTCGTCTTCTCGGTGAGGCTTGCCTCCATCGTGGCCGCGCGGCACATCTCCGGCAATACACTCGTCTGCATCAACGCCCTTCTCCATAATGAGGTCAAATGCGTCAAATGCCCGATGAAACAGACTGCTAGCCCCGCCCCCAAAATGGTCCAGCAGATTCGATCATTCACGCCTCACAAGGCATTATTAATAGCCTTGACTGCCTACCTCCCAAGTCTGTCCATGCACATCACTAATCAGATGGAAACCGACGGGCACATGCCATGTCCGTTCCGTAACGCATTGAGCTTTATGAACTGTAGCAAGCCAAGCTGCTTACATATCAATCGGGAAAAGCCACCCAAGCATGAGTGCTTTGGGGGTCGAGATCCTTCATACATGTCTCGTTTGGGCACGTTGAAGCGCATTGCAGTTGATTGACGCGCATCATGTTGATACAGGATCCCTCTCCCACCCACCCGTTCGTGGGGGTGCTTGGTCGGTACGTACCCGTTCTACAGCAGACCAACATTGGCAACGTCTGTTCCATCACGTGACCGTACCGGCTGCTCCAGTTTTCCAAATTTTGAACCTCGCCGAGGCTGAGGCAGACTTGTACAAGGCTAGAGTCCATCACCACATCCTAGACCGACGTCACCCGCAGCCCGCCATTTTCAAATCCCACTCTCAATACTCCCCCTAATCCCACGGCGTACAGAAGAGACAAGAGAGGACTTTGAGCAGATCTCGGCTCAAGGTACGTTTTCATATTGCGAGTGGATCTTTCGAAATCGCAGTTATTCATCATGGCCTACCCCCCTCCTCCAGGCATCAACAACCTCCCCGCGAGACCCCCAGCCTCCCGCTCCGGCTTCAAGCCGGCCTTTGCCTCGGCCGCGCCGCAGTCCGCCGCGTCGCCGTACCAAAATACCCCGGCGGCCTCTTCGTACGCCGGCCCTTCGAGCTACGCCGCCGCACCCGTCGCGCAGCATGGCCCGTCTTATCCCGCGTACCCAGCCGCCCCCGGCGCCGGCATGACCTCGTCGGCGCCCGCAACAGCAGCAGCATCATCATACTCGTACCCCCAGCAGCCGCAGAGCTACGGGCCGCAGAGCTACGGACCACAGGGCTATGCGCCGCCGCCGAGCATCCGGAACCCGTTCCCCGCGCAGGCGGCAGCCGGCAGCGATTATGACCCCGAGATGGCCGCGCAGATTGCGCAGTGGCAGAGCGCATACGCTCCCCAAGGCACCAGAGATGCCAGGGATGCCAGAGACGGTAAGCCCATGGGCGTCGTCGACTCTCCCAAGCCCGAGCTGCAGCCCGCCATGCCCATTCCCGGGGAGAAGAAGAAGACAGTCGTCCGCGAGGGCGGTGGCAAGAAGTGGACCGACGACTCCCTCCTCGAATGGGACCCGTCCCACCTGCGTCTCTTCGTTGGCAACCTCGCCGGAGAGACCACTGATGACTCGCTGCTCAAGGCCTTTGCGCGCTGGAAATCCGTGCAGAAAGCCCGCGTCATTCGCGACAAGCGCACCACAAAGTCCAAGGGCTACGGCTTCGTCAGCTTCAGCGACGCCGACGACTTCTTCCAGGCCGCCAAGGAAATGAACGGCAAATACATTCAGAGCCACCCCGTCGTTATCCGCAAGGCCAACACGGAGATCAAGGTGGCAAACGTCAAGGATAGGAACCAGGGCGGCAAGAAGAACAAGAAGGGAGGGTACAAGCCTGGCGGTGGTGGTGGTGGTGGTGCAGGCAGCGGCGGCGCCGGTGCTGGCGGTTATGAGCCCAGCCTGGGCCCTGCTGGCGGCGCCGGTGTGACGAAGCCTGGGCAGAAGACCAAGAATGGTCTGAGGTTGTTGGGATGAGGCGTTTATCTGGTCTCAAGAGGTTGCAGGGCCGTGACGTGAGCCAGCTCCTGTTAATCGTGATATATCTTATTAATGTTTGGCGTTGGGCGATCAGATTTAGCATGCCCGGTCATAAAGGAATTGATGATATGGGAGGTGATCAACGTTAAATAGTAGCTGGGTAGAACCATATATATAACTGCCAAGACCGGCATTGAAACAGCCATGTTTCGTCCGAGATCTTCTGGACGAAGCTAGTATTGGGTATCTCCATAGTCCACTGACCGTTTCCGACTCTATTCCAGGTACCCCTCGTACCTGGTATACAAGATGCTCATATCCAAACGGCCGCCACGTACTTGACCCCTTGACGTGGAGCTCCCGACTCCCCCATTGCCGTTGTTATGCTGCATCCGAGATGCTTCCCTCCTTATCTGGTTTCCATGGAAGTGTCTAGACGACCAATGAATTACAAGGTGCCGCCTTTATTGTGCTGATCGTGGTATACAAGTAAAAGATGAGTGACGCCGAAATGCTGAAGCAGGAACCCAGTATAAGAAATGACAATGTGTGCGGCTAACGATCGCCAGCTTCAGAGAAGTGCAGAGAAACAAGGAAAAAGGTTCGAGGATGTGTGCAATTAGTGTGACCGATGTGCTCTAGTGGTGTCGTTTGCCGTAGAGGGCTGCCTCAATGGCTGAAAGTCACCATCCGACGTAACGATGGTGTCGTTGGGTTCAAAGGTAAGGTGCAGAAAGCTGGCCGACTCATCCGCCCCATCTTCGGGGTCAGCGTCAATGTCGCTGCCGCTGTTGCTAGACGAGCTGAGGCCGCCATCTTCGGTGGCCAGGTGGCGGTCGTGAACATCGAGCTGAGCCTCCTGGCGCATCTTTGTAATTTTGATGTAGTTGTAGGCAATAATGGCTGCCAAGGTGGTGAGCAAGCCAACGAGGTTGATCAGGGTAAGCTTGTCGTGGAAAACGAGGGACGCGGCGGAGATGGTGACGACCTCCTTGAAGATGCCGGCGATGGAAAGAGTGACAACCGAGGTGCGCTGCAGGAGGGCAAACTCGGAGGCCGTCATGCAAAAGGCAAGACAGCCGGGGAAAAGGAGGAATAGGGGTGCAAGGAACGAGCCCCATTCGTTGCTGAGGACCTTGAGACCTTCGATAAGAGGGCCGAAGCCCTCAACCGGGATAGCGAGGGCGATAATGGTAAGGAACATGACGGGGCTGAGATAGAAGATGCTGGAGAAGGGATTGGATGTGGCCGGGTTGCGGAGGAGGAGAATCTGAGTGAGACCCCAGCGGAAGCCTGAAAAGAAGGCGGCTGAAATGACGAGGGCGAAGCCGCCGAGCTTGAATTCGACTTCGCCAAACACCATGAGAACGACGCCCAGTGTCATGGTGGCGATGATGGCGACCAGACGCCAGGTCATGGTCTCGAGCCGGAAGAGAAAGGCGAAAATGAGGACGAAAGCGAGGGACGATGATTTACACATGGCTGCAGACGCACAGAGTCAGAAACACATGCTCGACGAGGGGGAGAAACATGTAGGAAGAGGTGGAGGAGCATACTGTAGAATGTGAGACTGATAAACTTGAGAGACATGTTGCCCAATCCGATATCGAGGCCAGTGGCGGCACCGCAAGGTCCAATGCGGGTGAGGTAGAAGAGCTTTGTCATGATGGGCCCGTTGTTTGGCTCCGTCTCGTGCCGCGATGCGCCGAGGTCAGAGTTGTACGAGTGGTTGGGGCGCATCTTGGGGAAGAAGTAGAGGACGAGCGAAGAGAGGACGAATTGCACGAGCATGTGCACCGACGTCGTGAAGAGAGGGAATGCAAAGTTGAGGCGACCCTTGTCGAACATCCACTTGTTGTACTGCGCGCAAGCAATGTTAGAAACGCCTTCAGCGGACGGTATCGCACGCGGGAGCACGATGCGAGAACAGCGTAAGCATAGGGATGGGGCATGGGACGTACCAGAGAGATGGACAATGAGAAGAAGTACCACATGAGAATCAAGGTGAGGTTAACGAGCAGTCTCCGGGCAACGTCCTTGTCTGCCTCCTTTCGCTCGTCGACGGATAGGTCCTTGTCTCTGGCGATGCGCTGGTCCAGCCTCATATTCTTGCGCCTCTTCCTCTCTTTCCTCCGCTTATCCTTGTTGGTCAAGCCAGTCTCTTCGTCGTCATGTAGATCCTCATCGCTGTAGTAGCTGTCGTGGCCAGAGTCGTCTCGGACATATGCGCGGCCGTGGGCGACGCCTTGGCCTTCTGAGCCAGATTCAGCCTCCTCCGAGATCTTGGGCTCGTCGCCCAGGTGGCTGTTGGAGTTTTGGGTGCGTAGCCGGTTGGGCGGACCGCTGGCGGAGGGAGCAGCCGGGTTCATGAGGCTGCTCCGGCGGCGGCGATGCCCAGCGATGGGCTGCATTTCGATATCGTCGCCAGCGAGCGGGGGATCGTGGGACGTATCTGTGTGTGCGGCTACCGATGGCAAGGGTGGTTCGCGCAAGGCTCCGGATAAAGGAGAGGGTCTTCGTCTAGACGTGGTATCCCGACGTTGGTCGTGTGAGAGGCTGGTGGGAGCAACAGTGGCGGCGGCGGCGGCGGCGGCGGCGGCGGAAGCGTGAGGATTGGCTGCAGAGAGGACGGAGAGGGCTGGAGAAGCAGACGGCGTGTCTACTGGCGGCGGAGAGGAGGAGGAGGAGGACGAAGGCGAGAACGAGGATGAGGACGGAGATGGGAGGGACGGCGGCTCGGGCTGCAACAAGGGAGCGGGCATGATGGATTCATAAGGATCCATGGATGGGTTAGTTGGGTGGGTGGTGGAGATGTGCGCATGTGCATCCATTGGAAGCTGGGAGCTACAGTAGAAAGAGGCTAGAGGCTAGCGGGCTGGGTTGTACAGTAGTGGCCCGACAGCTGGCGGACCTCCCGGGGGGGCTGCTGGAGCACAGCCGCTTGATGGATGGATGGCTGGCCGGGCATCCAAACTGTCCATACATTAGGTACCTACCTACCTAGGTACCTACCTACCTACGGAGTAGGTATGCTGCAATATCTCAAAGGGCCACGAGGGCCAAGATGAAATGTGGAGCGCTCATCTTGGCATCGCATGCAGTCGAGTTGACAAGTTTTGAAGTGCTTTACCATTACGTTTCGACGTACAGTTGCCCACGAGCCTGCGTCCTTGTGCTGTCGTGTGTGAGTGTGTGTGTGTGTGTGTGTGTGTGTGTGCAGGCAGAGAGAGAGGGAGAGAGGCAGAGAGATCGGGCTTGGGTGCCTCTGAAGATCCAGACGCGGGTGCTTGTACATACAATTACTGCTAGCGAGTAGCTCGTAAGTAAGGGGCCCTACCCATCCTGGAAGGAAAAGGCGGCACCCCGGAGGGTCTCGATCGTGCATGTCTGGCCCACCAGCAATCCAGTCAAAGCTAGTCCATCCAGCCCAGTCTACAGATACTTACTATTTCTATGTAGGTATGTAGTCGATCCGGATCTCTGTCAACAACGGTGTTTCATCTGCGTTCCCCTCATCATCGTCTGCTTTACTTTCCGGTGTGTCGCTGGTGTGTGCATGTGCAAGCAGGTCACCTGTAATCTGTACCACAGTAATCTATAGCTCCTGCGGAGGAGACGGAGACAGGTGATCGCTTGCAACTGACTTCCATTACGGTGTACACCCATGTACAGTACTCCGCATGTCGATCCCAACCTCTACATACTATTCAGTACCGAGGCATGTGCCTTGAGTGCCTTGAGTGCCTTGAGTGCCTTGAGTGCCTTGAGAGAAGTTGCGATAGTATTGTACGTCAAGATGAGCAGCCTAAGGAGCAGCTGCTGCGTTGCAGCATTCCTGATCAAGTGCTTAGGAACTGGTGCAGACTGAGGGGCAGAGTGTTCTCTCGCTCCGTCCCGGCGCGGCTGATCTACCATCTAGACACCTAATGAAATGGCGGCTTATTCGTCTCCATCTTGGTTCCCGCGCAGAAAGGGATCATGCCCGTCATCAGGAATACATCAGCGATTTTTGCACCATGGACATGAACATGGACGTGCATAAGGTACCTTAGGTAGGTAGGTAGGTAGGTACTGTACCTAGGTAGGTAGCAGGCACCAACCATACTGGCTGGCCCAGTGACGGAATGTGTGCTCGCGTGCCGAGTGACGCGATGTATCGTACCTAATCTGCACAGTACTCCGTACTTTGCAGATTGCAAGTGCGCACCCAGGTACCGTACTGCACAAGTTCGTTAGTTAGTCGGAACTAAGGGGAGGACCCCTGACTGCCTGAGTGTGCCTGGCTCGGTCCAGCCGCCTGGAACACTGGGCATGATCCACCATGGTCCAATCTGGGATAGCGAGGCCGTATTCCCATGTTTTCCTTTCAGGTACGGGCGGAGACTGTCCTTGATGCTGTGCTGTGCTATGCTGTGCTATGCTGTGCTGTGCTGTGCTGTGCTGTGCCGTGCTGCCGATGGTGGTTATCGTTACTCAAGCGTGCCCAGTTCGTATTCTTCAACCAGCTAAGTTAATCCTCACCGTACACAGTAGGCTAGGCCAGGCACCAGTATCAGGTACGATCCGATGCATTGACCAACTTCAAATGCATAGGGAGCTACCTCACCTACTACCTACATAGTAGGCTGCTAGGTATTGTAGTTGGTAAGATAGTTGTCCAATTGCTAAGCCCCCAAGACGCTCGTATGTACATTCATTAATGACTGGGCATGTACAGATTACCGTACAGATTGCAGATTACGGAGTATCGTCTGCTGGGACCATGTGGAAACGCGAGTGGCGCAGCTTCCTCCCCAGCCCTGAGGCCATCTTCCACGCCGTAACGCGTATCCGTGTTTTCCTCCGGCTTGGCCTCGGTGGCCGATGCAGCCGTCAGTCATCCAAATCCAGGGGTACGGAATCCGGATGCCATGTATCCTATAGCCCAGTCCGAGCTTGACTCCTCTTAGCTGTCACTCCGTCGCCAAGGAGAGACTTGATGGACACTCATCAAGGCCCATCCATCATCAATAACGGCAGCCCAGCCCTACAATCATGACGACCTTGCCCGGTAGTCGGGTTCGCTGCCGGCTCATACCAACCACCCTTGCCTGGACTTGGACTTCGGCACGTCCATTGTACTACGTACATTACATGGGGAGAAGTCCATCCCCATATCCACGCCTAGAAGACACCCATAGATACCGTACAGCTTCAACATGTCATGGCATGGCTTGAGCAGCGGATGGCTCGGGTCAGCAAAGGCAGTCAGTCAGTGGGCTACTGCAAGCTTTTGTCGCTCCCACCCATCAGAGGCACAAGTGCTCTAGCGGCTTCCTTCGAATTGACTTTATCACAACAGGCAGTGCACGCTCACGAAGCACTTCTGTCTCAGTAGCTTAAGACATGGGCTCGCCTTGTGTTGATCGAGGATCCCTGCCGTCCAACCCACGCTCAGTTAGGCGCCGAAATCCAAGAGGTCACCCCTGCATAGCCCTGGTTCCCGATTCTATTCTCATCCTAGTAAGTCAAATGGTCAGAGCTTTGGAGGCCTACTGAAGCGGCGGCTAGAACAAGGCACCTGCTCATCAGGCATCTGCAAAGACGCTACGTTTTCCGCTAACGCCCTGCGTCATTCATCATTCAGGTACATGCTCCAATCCCAGCCTCTCTCTGTTCTTGTAAACAATATTGTGAGCTAACCCAGCATCATGTTAGCTCGTGCGATTGTAACAAACAAGTCGGGTGATTGAATCCTGTGCTTCCTTGCCTGGAGACGCGCAGGGCAGAGCATGTAAGATGTACCGTTTTACCAAGCTTGTGGCCAAAGAGTTTTACAACATCAAAACCTGAGTCCCTGAGGAATGCATGTCTCGGCAATCTTGGGGGTCTTCATGTGTCAACGGTTGAGTTCAAAGCTGGTATTGTTCGCGGATTGGCTGAGCCCTTGCAAAAAAGGGTGCATAGCGCCGTGGCGCCCGTTGGCGATGCCTTCATTTACATAGCAGAACAGAGACCAACATGATTCAAGCTGGCCAAAACACCACTTGGACAAGTTTAAGCTCAGATTACGACATTTAGTCGTCCACTACGCATTAAACATTCCAGGCAAATCACACCGAGCACGGCTTTCCATGCCTTAGAGCCAAAATACTGCACTCACCAGAGCTCGCCTTCAGGGTAAGTCCAAAGACGCCGAAGCCTTGGAAACTCCAACAAGCGACTCCGTACGACATGGCTGACTACCAATTGATGAAGGAATGGATAATGCTTGAGTAACCTAGCTTGGGGACGAATGGCAGCTTAGTACCAACACATGATCACCCATCGCGAAAGCTTATATCCCCCTCATCTCCATCTCACCTCTTTGTCAGACTTATCAATCCCGAGCCCGCCGGCTGTACAACATTCCCAGCTTCTTCTTCTCCTTGTATCTGCCTCGTGAAACCTGTCTCTTCGTGTGCCGATTCATCCAGGTGGGCCAAGGAGGACGTCATCTCGTGTGATTGCCGTCGTTCTATAAAGACTAGTGCATTACATCATCCCCAGATAGCTTCAGCTCCTCCTTCTCCAACATTGCAACCATGGCCTCGCAATTCTCGTCGTCTTCGTCTTACCAGGGGAGCGCTCGTAGGAGCCAGACGGGGGGCTATCTCCCAATCGAGGACTATGGCATGGTTGGAAATATGCACACCTGTGCTTTGGTCGGTATAGATGGCAGTGTCGATTTCATGTGCTGGTAAGAAGCTGACACTGATCCATTCCCCCAGAGCCCCGTGACTAAATAGTCGCAGGCCCGACTTTGACTCCCCATCGGTATTCTGCCGACTACTAGACAAGAACAAGGGTGGCCACTTCAGCATTTTCCCTCCCCCAGATGTCAACTGTACCACCAAACAGCAATATCTACCCTCGTCATGCATCCTGCAGACACGCTACATCCATGAGGATGGCGTCGTGGACCTCGTCGACTTCTTTCCCAGGCCCAAAAGTGCCCAAGTCATGTCCCGAGGCTTCAAGCAGGGTGCCTATCGAGAGGCAACAAACGTCCAGGAAGAGCTCAAGAAATGGCTAGTCCGACGTGTCGAGTGTGTTCGCGGCTCCATGACTCTGGGTAGGCATAGTGAGTGAATGCTGGCTGGAAGCAAATACTAATGTCATTCAGATGTTGAGATATTCCCGTCGTTTGGGTATGGTCTGGATCCCCATGTCACTACTCTACTCCAGCCAACACACTCAGCACTGGATCACGAAAGCAGAGTGGCAACCTTTCACAGCGAAAAGGTCAAGCTGCAATTAGATGTTGCAGTGGAGAATGGCGAGGATGAATCCAGCTGTCCCTTCATCCAATTCAAAACTGCAGATAGGCCTGGCCACACAGGTAAAGGCCTTGTTGCTCAAATCCGCATCACAGAAGGCCAATCCATCTCCCTCGTGCTTCGAAACGACATTCCAAACCACATTACAAAGAACATCTCTACCCTAGTCTTGGATGCCCAGCAGCACGACACTCAGGCATTTTGGTACAACTTCATCACCCAGTCCAAGTACAAAGGGCGTTGGCGGGAGGTTGTTTCTAGGAGTTTGATGATACTGAAGATGATGACCTATGGTGAGCAAAACCGGGATAGATACCGTCATCTACTGACACATGCAAGAACCTACCGGCGCCATCATAGCAGCACCGACCTTTTCGGTTCCAGAAGCCATTGGGGGCGCTAGAAACTGGGACTACCGATACTCCTGGGTCAGGGACTCGAGCTTCAGCATCTACATTCTTCTTCGCCTTGGATTTAGGGCCGAGGCAGATGCTTACATGGACTTCATCATGAGCCGCTTTGTGTACTCGCGAGGCCCGGACGGCGGATTGCCAATCATGTTCACCATTCGCGGCGAGACAGATATACCAGAGATCACCCTCGACCACTTTGAGGGCTACCGCAACAGCAGTCCTGTCAGAATTGGCAACGGCGCCGCTTTTCACCAACAGTTTGACATATACGGTGAGCTAATGGATGCCATTTATCTGTATAATAAGTTTGGCAAGCCGGTCCCCTGGGACGTGTGGCGGGCCGTTCGAGAAATCCTGGGTATGTCCTGAGACGCCTCCTTACTTCCTCAAACGCTAACACAAAGTCTAGACTACGTTTTGACAATTATGGATGGCAAGTCTCCTCTCCTCTCTACGAGCCAGCGTGTCTTTTAACATGACTAGATCCCGACATGTCCATTTGGGAGGTTCGCAACAACAAGCAGCACTTTACATACTCCCAAATAATGCTCTGGGTGGCCTTTGATCGCGGGCTGCGTCTTGCAGACAAGAGGTGTTTCCCTTGCCCCAACCGATCTCGATGGCTAGAGGCCAGAGACAATCTTTATGAGCGTGTGATGGAACTTGGTAAGCAGACCCCCCCTTAGTCCTGTAAGGCATCGGGATCTGACATCGCCAAGGGTTCAACACGGAAATGAACTGCTTCGTCCAAAGCTTTGAGAGCAACACCATGCTTGACTCATCCATTCTCATAGCTCCCCTGGTGTTCTTCACATCTCCGTGCGATCCGCGTTTCACCTCGACTCTCGACAAGATTCTCCTCCCGCCTGACAAGGGAGGACTCACCAGCACAGGCTTGGTGCATCGTTACAACACCGAACTCTCGGATGATGGTAAGATAACCATGCTTCTTTCAAATGCGGTTCTAATTCCAATACCAGGCGTAGGTGGCACGGAGGGCGCTTTCAGCATGTGCACCTTTTGGCTCGTCGAGGCCATGACCCGTGCGAGCGTATACGAGCCAAAGTACCTCATCAGAGCCGTCAACCTGTTTGAAAACATGCTGGGATTCTCAAACCACTTGTGCATGTTCTCAGAGGAAATTGCACGCAGCGGCGAGCAACTGGGCAATACACCGCAGGCATTTAGTCACTTGGCGCTCATCAGTGCTGCATTCAATCTGAACCGCGCCATGGAGGGCGGGACTAGATAGCTGTGTCGTGAAGATGTTGGGGAAAGCTATCCAATGTCACGCGTAATCGATCACTTCTCTATACGTAATTAACAGAGTTCTTGGATCATAAACCGTGTAAGTTGAGCATCAGCGGGTCTAGCATCACGCTCCTCTACTTTGGTATGCATGACCCTCACTCTCTGCTTTGAACGGAGACTAATTCGCCGACTGCAATGGTTGGATGCTGGTTCTTGTCACTCTTGTGGCCATCTTGAAGCAGGGGGTGATGCTGCATGTGAACCCCGAAATAGACCTTTCCATCAAAACACCTCGTCTTTGCTAGGGTCACATACGGCTCTTCCCGCTTTTCTCCCGTCTCTTGATCAATGCAAACCATTTGGCATCTCCGACAGGCCCCTAGCAGTTTGAATCTCTGTTGTCCAATACGTATAGACTCCCACTCATCTTCAGAGAAAGCTGGATGGGTAGTCATGCTGGAACGCTGCTCAAGGACAATGTTGGCTCGAAATGACTGATCAGAAACGGCTTTCCCGCCCCGATCCTCGATATCCTGATTGAGAGCCGCGACACTGGGGCTGTAAATCATCAAAATGGGGCTTTCATTGGAGAGCAGGATTTTCCCCGGGATATTTCGTTGTTCCGAGTCGGAGTCGGGAGGCGAAGGTATTTCTGGGAAGGCTCCGGGAAGTTGCTGACACTGGCTTGGCTGCTGATGTCTTTGCAGCTTAGCCTTTGAAGACCGGCTGGTCGCCCCTCGACCGCCGGGTGGAAATCTAGCAAGCGTACAGGGGACACCGAGACATTTTGAGAAGAAGCTATTGATATCTTTCGAAGCATATCGTTGGGCGGAAATGACGTCTCCGCATACTCGCGACTGCAAATACTGGCCACCGGTGTCAAAGAGTGCCGGATTGGCCGATAGTGGAACTGATATGCTGTCCGGAGACTCGCCAGGTTTCTTCCCGCGAAACTCGACCCGCAGTACGCCCTCGTTGAAGTCCAAGACCGGGCTCATTAGGGCCATGTTCGGGCACCGCTTCTGGCTCAGAACCTGGCCCGACCCTAGGTGTATCAGACACCACTCTCGATCCCAAGCCAATCCTTCTGGCCGAACGTCCCAGTGCACTCCCGGCGAGATACTGAAGCCACTACAGCTTTTGACGGGGTAAACGGTGATGGATTTGACTCGGATACCAGCCAGCTTCGAGGTAGCGCTTCGACTTGATGCAGTCTCGTAGGCTGGTTTGCTGAGCTTAGTTTCCATGTAAAACTCTTGAATGAACTGGATAAAACGGTCAACGTCGTAGATTGTACTCATTGCACCGATGGATGCCCGGATCACACCAGTGGGTTTGCCAGCCATAACATCATCCTCAGTCCCACAGCGAAACCCAGCCGAGAAGTTTTTCTGAATCTCCCAGGGCTGAAGATGAAGAGCTGAGGCTATTCCTCCAGGGCTGCACAACCCACCAGTCCTAACGTGCATCTTTTTCAGATTCGCCAGCTTTTCGAAATCGGCCAGGCTCACCCAAGCACCAGCGCTATTACGAATATTGAAGGCGACGACGGGGCCGATTCCTATCTCGCCTGCATCTTCAAAGTGACCCGTATATACGGTACAAACGGGCGCCCCGTTGGCATGGTGCAATCCTCTCAATCGATCCAAGAGTCGCCGTGTCAGGTACGACGTGTGAGAGCTGATGGAGTCCATGGAGCCAAACAGCTTCAGGTGTATGTCCAGAGCAATGTCAAGTGCCATTATACTGTGGAAAGGCAGCGTGCCATCTTCCAGGCGCTCATGGAGAGACTGCGTTTTCAGAGCATGCCACTGTTCGCCACCACAAACGACCAAATCAACCGTACCGCCGCCAAAGTATTTTCGATGGTTGAAGATGCGCTCAGATGAACGCCGAACAAGGAGCGCACCAAGGTCGGGGAATCCAAAGATCTTGTACAAGCTCAAGACGACAAAGTCAGCGGCAAAGCTTGAGTTACCGAGGTCGATTGGAGACGTTGAGCACATTGACGACACATCTACCAATGTCAACATTTGTGCGCCAGGACCGCAGCTAGCCTTCTTCAGATCTCTGCTCCACGTCAAGGGGTATCTTTTCCCATTCATGTGAGATTGGGCTGAATATGAAAATAGAATCGAAGGAGTCGGTGGGGCTGTGCTGTCGCTGAAAGCTGAGAAAGGACAAATGCCGCCTAGCCATGCCTCAAGAGCGCCGTCGTCAAGGCAGAGGCTTACTTGTGCTTCCTCCCGAGCGCCGATCAAGCTGGTGTGGCAGGCTTCGTGATATGCGTAGGAAAAGCCTCCAGGCTGGCCTCTCAGTGCATCAATCACTAACTTGACTCCCGCTGTGGCGTTGGATACGAATACAAGATCGTACTCAGCAGGGTCAGCCCCCAAGAAAGACATGAGGTGCAGGCGAGCATCTTCGATGCGGGTGGTGGACTTTTGAGATGACGCAGATGCAGAATGGGGATTCCCGTAGAGTGCAGATGTCATCTCGAGGGCGAAGGCATCCACTAGAGATTTGGCAGGGAGAGCAGTGCCCGCATGATCCAGATAGATGGAATCTATGAGTTGATTAGACAGTCGTCTGTTTGTCATTTGCGGAGACACCTACCAGCTAGCATTGAGTATTCTGTTTCCCTTAAGCCCTCTACGGCATGATTGTATCGGAAGTTGCAAGATGCCATGTCCATCGTGACTGAGTATGCCGCTGGCCTCACTTGTCAAGAGTAAATCGGAGTCTTGCACCAGTTCTCATGGGTTAATGAATGATGATGGTGGTTGATTAGGTACATTCAATAAGAGGTGCCGAAGTACTGCTGTCACCGCAGAACGACAGGCTTACTATTGTGGTCGTGTACGTATCAACTTCAGGCGACAGTGCCTATGGCGGAGACCAGTTCTTAACAACGCCACTGGTATCGTGGAGACGTTGTGGCAGAAGCATTGTTACGACAGGAGAATGGGGAAGTGTCCTGAATGATGTAACTTGAGACTGTGATGCCGGCGCTCCCCAGATGTCGTCTCGGAGATCGCCACTCTCCAGCTGGCCGACGGCGAGTTGCCATTGGCTCGAGCTGATCCGAGATGGGTCCCCAGGGACCTAACATTGACACTGTACCATCATACCGACTCAAAGGTAGATTTATACAGTATTAGCTAAAGACCCATAAACTGTACGCACTACCCCAGAGCGGCTGCAGCAGCCGGCCGCTTTCGCCAGCTCCACCTTGACTCGCCTTCGCCAATTCAGCCTCCTTCAACTCTCGCTCTGCCTCTCAATCACCAACGCGTTGTGATTGAGGCCGTTGGAGCGCTGCGCATCCCGTTCCAGCGTCAATTCTTTTTCATTTCAAGAGCTGCGCTCGTCCAATTAGTTTGTTCCCCTTTTTCTCCTCGATTCCTCCCCCCTTTCTCCTTCTCCTTTTCCATCTTGATCCTCTCCGACTGGCGGCGCGTCGGCAGCTTCGCCCTTTACCCTTTCAAATCTTCACCTCCCCGTTTCTACTCCCCATAGTTGCCGTCGATCAACTTCTTCTCCTTCGTTTCTCCGTCTTTCCCGTCAGCTGGCGCCAGTTTCCTCACTCCGAAAACGTGTTCTCATCGCCGCCTCTTTGGCACCACTTCTCGCTTCCCCTACTGTTTACCCATTCACGCCCTTCCTTTATCCAGGCTTCGTTCAGGATGGCTTCTCTAACGTCAATCATCTTGCCAATCAATAGGCTCCGCCTTCGACTAGCCCTACTGGTTCTTGACACACCTTGAGCAACAGGCAACAGCTATTTCGACGACGACTCAAACCGCGCCGCTTGCCTATACCCGAAGCCTTGTTTGACCATACATACAATGGACTCCTATACATCCTCGCGGGATATTCCCGCACGATCTCCTGATGAAAGAAGCTGGGGACGCGAAGAATCCAGGACTCGAGACGACCGAAACGATACTTTTTATCGGGGAAGATCCCCAGGTATGTTCAAGAAACTTATTGAATGGCGTGCGGATGTTGATAAGGGGTCCGTACCTTGAGAGAATGGCAGCTTACAAATCTGTTCACAGGTCACGAGCGCAGAGACCGTCGGAGGTCTCGTTCCCCCGCACCTATCGATCGTTACGAGCCTCGACCACGTCGTGACGACAGAGAACGAGATGATAGACGTCGGATCATCTCGCCTCCGGCTAACATCGACCGCTATGTTCCAGGTCAGCAGGATAACGCTCCCTCTGGAGCCCTGGCTGCCAATCCATTGGCAGACCCTGTAAAGCTTCCTTACCAAGTTGGGTTTTCATACTTTGGTGAATGGTGGAGAGTAAATGAGAAGATCAAAGAGGAGAAAGAGAGACTTCGAACGGGTCGTCGGCGTGAGCCAGAGAGGGCTCGTGGGCCCCGAGAAGCTCAGGAAGATCGGGAAAAAGAAAAGGCCAAAATCCAGGCAGCCTACGACGCTTACAAGGAAGAGCTGCAAGCTAAGATGGCCAGGACCTTTGTTTCCGAACACAAAAAGGAGCAATGGTTTCGGGAAAGATACATCCCCGAGATTCGGGACGAGTTGCGTAGTAAACTCAACGAGCACCGACGGGGCGCCTACAGCCAGTGGGAGCAAGATATGGAATCCGGTACCTTTGACGAATTCTCTCTCGAGGGCCTGCCAAAGAGTGAGAGTAATGGGGCCGGCGGTGTTGTTGAGAAGGAAGAGGGCGAAGCGACTGCTGCCAATGAGATTCTCGGTGTTGGAGACCTGGTCCCGGTCCAAGGTGCAGACATTCGAGACGAGAACCAATACCAGCCGACACTTCTCATCAAGACGATCGCTCCTCATGTCAGTCGCGAAAACCTTGAGGCTTTCTGCAAAGAACACTTGGGCGAGGAGGAGGGTGGTTTTAAGTGGCTCTCATTGTCTGACCCCAACCCCAGTAAACGATATCACCGTATCGGATGGGTTATGCTTCATCCTTCTTCAGAAACGGCTCTGCCTCTCGACCGCGTCGACCCCAAGGACGAAGACGGTGACGAAGCGATAACGACGCCTCCGCCTGTGTCTACTGCCGAAAAGGCTTTAGAGGCTATCAACGGAAAGACAGTCAAGGATGAAGTCCGAGGTGATTTCGTCTGCCATGTTGGCGTCCACAACCCTCCTCAGCATCCCAGAAAGAAGGCCCTCTGGGATCTTTTCTCTGCACCCGAGCGGATTGACAAGGATCTTCAGCTTGTTCAGCTTATTGTCAACAAGTTTGAAGATGACTTTGGATCTGATTTCCAAGCGATTCTCAAGGTTGAGGAGAAGGTGGACGATCTCAGAAACGCGGGTCGTCTCCAGCCGCCAGTTCTCCAGACGCCCGTAAAAAGGGTCAAGAAGACACGGGAGGTTGGGATGGACGAGGCAATGGACGAGGAGGATGGTGCCGTTGAAGAAGAAGAGGAAGAGGAGGGTGCCGTAGATGATGACGACGATGAGGTTGACGATGAAGATCTCTTGGTAAAGAAGAAACAGTTGGATCTTTTGATCGAATACCTTCGCAGGGTATTCAACTTCTGCTTCTTCTGCGTCTTTGAGAGCGACTCGATCCACGAGTTGACGCGCAAGTGCCCCGGCGGTCACCTGCGCCGGCCACGAAGCACTCTCTCTTCGTCAGCAAAGGCTGCGGCGAGAGCTAGTGCCAATGGCGAGCCGTTCCCTGGCAAGAAGCGCAGCGAGACTGGCGAGGAAACAGAGGGTGAAGTCACTGAGGGAGACAAGAAATTCCGCAACACCTCTAGCAAGGGTGAGCAGCAGCTGATTCGAGCTTTCAACTGGGTCCGGACGTTTGAAGACAAGCTCAACCAAATCCTGAAGCCTCAATCCGTTGACATCCGAAAGCTGGGAGGACGCAACATTGATGATGCTGTCAGCGAAGAGCTCGCCAAGCACGTCAAGCAAGAGGATGAGCACAAGTGGAGGTGCAAGGTTCCTGAGTGCACGAAGCTCTTCAAGGAAGAACACTTTTGGAGGAAGCACGTGGAGAAGCGTCATTCGGATTGGCTCGAGGGCCTCAAACAGGAGGTATGCACTCGCCAACCATTGTGCACGGCGTATCTTGATGCTGACGATTTTTACTCTAGTTTGAACTCATTAACGCGTACGTGATGGATCCTGCTCATATTGCTCCTTCAAGGACGGATGCCAACTCGAATGGCCACTTCCCCCCTGCAAACGGCCAGTCAACGGCGGGAACACCTCGAGGGTTCAATCTCCAGAACTTCGCCATGAATGGCATGATGGGCATGCCCGGTTTCCCAATGCCCCCAGGAGGTTTCCCTCCCATGTTTGCCGGGATGCAAGCCGGCAACTGGAACCCTATGAGTGATGACCGCTCGGGCGGACCCGTCCGACGGGGAGGTATGGCAGGCAGCCGTGGCCAATACCGTTCAGGGCCATATGATCGCCGTGGAGGGAATCGATACGATGGCGGTGTCCGAAGCCGTATGGGCGGATCCCGTTGGGGAGATGGCGCTGGCGGTGCCGCAACCGGACCGCGTGAAGCAGTGCAGGGCCGGAGCCTCAAGAGTTACGAGGACCTGGACCAGGTTTCTGGAAGTGGAGGCGGCGAGCTCAATTATTGAGAGGGCTATCCTCGAACATGGGATCTTTTCTTGGAAGGAGGTTGACGTATCTGGGTGTTTTGCTTTATATGTTTTTGTTCGCTTGGGCGATTGAAAGCCCTCTCTTTATCTCTCCCCTGTCAAGGTGAGCCGAGCTGACGCAGGTATCTCTCGACGATGTTGTGTAAAGTACCAAGATATCTTTTTCGCTTAGGAGGGCGAAGTTTTTTTTTATTTTTACCGAACCATGTTTTATTGCACTTTGCCCCCTTCTAGCTAAGAGATGAGTCCCGGAAAAGTGGACGTTTCCCTTTGAACTTTGTAAGTTGTATGCGACTCCCATGCTGCCATGCACGCATGCATGCTCTTCTGGAGTTGGGAGATGCGGATGAAAAGGCACGTACCCAGATACCCACTCAACCACTCAGCGGCTAGTGGTATCAGAGAAAACCACCTTGATGCTTGGACCAATGAGAGCCTGCGATAACAACTTTTCTCGGGGTTGGACCCCACCACCCACCTTTTTTTTCCTTGTGCCCGATTGAAGTTGAAGGACACGGCGAGTGCTTCAACCTCGAGTCGCTACGTGCAAAGAAACCGCCTGAGACGCAACGCATCGACGCCAAATCAGCCAAGATGGGACTCTTACAAGAAGGGAAAACGTGGGGACCCCAAGAGTCTTACTCGAGGTATCTTTGCTAATATCCCTTGCCCACTGCAGCCGACGAAAGATCAACAAGGACCCGAACAACACGAAATGGACCCGCGACACCACCACCTTTGGCCAGAAGATCCTGCGAGCACAGGGCTGGCAGCCGGGCCAGTTTCTAGGAGCACAGGATGCGCCTCACTCCGAACTGCACACTGCTGCCAACGCGTCCTACATCCGAGTCGTTCTCAAGGACGACATGAAGGGGTTGGGCTTCAGCAAGTCCAAGGAGGACGAGGTCACGGGCCTCGATGTGTTCCAGGACCTACTGAGCCGCCTGAACGGAAAGTCGGAAGACGCCGTCGAGGACGACAAGCGAACGCGGCTAGCGGTCAAGACTCACCACTACGTCGAACAGCGCTGGGG
This sequence comes from Pseudonectria foliicola, assembly GCA_003693505.1. Classification (NCBI taxonomy): domain Eukaryota; kingdom Fungi; phylum Ascomycota; class Sordariomycetes; order Hypocreales; family Nectriaceae; genus Pseudonectria; species Pseudonectria foliicola. The sequence goes on along the minus strand of QUZD01000077.1, from coordinate 214,544 downwards.
CCCGATGCGGTTCGTCCGCGGAGGGCTTCTCGTGGGAGACGAGCTGAAGGAGATCAAGGACGACGAGGACAGCGAGGAAGATGACAAGGGCGAGGACAGCGATTCCAAGACTGTGACCGCGAATGAAGACGAGGGTGACGTGATGGAGGTGGACTCGGACTCTAAAATTAAGAAGGACAAGAAGTCCAAGAAGCGAAAAGCCACCGACGACGCCGACGCCGACGCCGACGCCGAGTCGAGCCGCGAGTCCGACTCGAAGAGCAAGAAGCGACGCAAGGCCGAGCGCAAGGCCAAGGACGCCGACGAGAGCGACAGCAGCAAGACCAAGAGAAAGGAGAAGAAGTCCAAGAAATCAAAGTCACGGTCACGGGAGGATCCCGATAAGGCGTCCGATGACGAGTCAGCGCCGTCGGACGAGCGAGCCAAGAAGCGAAAGTCAAAGTCCAAGGACAAGACGGATTCGGAGGACGACAAGGCCAAGGAGGCCAGGAGAGCCGCCAGAAAGGAAAAGAAGGAAAAGAAGGAGAAGAAGGAGAAGAAGGAGAAGAAGAAGCGCAGAAAGGAGGACGGCGAGGGCAGCTCGACCGAGCAGTCCACGGCCGCGCAGACGGGAACGTCAACACCAGCAACGGGCACTTCGACGCCGCAGGGAAGCCGCAACTTTGTTCGATCACGGTTTATTGCGCAGAAGAGACAGGCAGTCATGGACGTCAAGGCGTTGAACCAGGTTTGTTGCTCCCATCTTCTTCCCTCTTCATTACCCACAACGATCTTGGGCTTTTGCTAACGTCTGGGCAGATCTTCATGGTCAAGGCATAGTGACAAGCTTCTATTTTGGGTTGAATAACATCTTGAGGCGTTATGAAATTTGGGCTTGATATATGTGAGGATTGCTTCGTCTGACAGACGGTTGGGCGCGAGTTACGGCTTCTTGGTGCCATGTCCCACACAGCCATGCGATGGTGCGCCTGACGGCTGTAAGTATAGCGAGGTATTGATATTCGTTGCTGTCTCACTGGGCATAGATATCGTGGCAGAAACACTTCAAAATTTAGTGAGAATAGATGAAATACATATTTCAGAGGTAACTTGTCTTTCAATGCTTTACCAATCTGGTTCTGTTTAACAACAACGCATAAGGTACAATATATCGGATGGAAATCAATCAACGAATCAGCTTCGATTCCAGTACTATACACTCAATCTTCATTATCATAACACCCCGCTTCCGCTTCCGCTTCCGCTTCCGCTTCGGTATCGCTTGTGAATTATTTAACTATTTGGAGGTAGGGTCACCGGCATTTCGGCCAAAGGTACTGTGGCTGATTAGTGAACTGCACAGACGAAAGGCACTTGACTGCCAAAGGGGGTATATATGTATATGTGAATATACTGACTTGTGGAAAAGCTGGTTGAAGAAGCCGCCCTTGATTGCTTGGTCGGACATGCTCTGCCGACGGGCAGTGTGTTCATCGCCGCGCTTCTGGTCATGTAAACTGGCAAAGGCGGGCATGAAGCCGGAGCTCTGGAACAACATGTTAGTGACTAGATCCGACCCCAATGGGGAAGCCGACTCGATGGAATGGAGAGAGACATACTCGACGACGGTTATGGGTGGTGGTGCTGCTGGTGGCGTTGTTCGCAGTGTTCTCGGGCTCCATTGTGAAGTATGTTGTGACGGCACAGATGTATGGATGGATGGGATTTGCTGTGAGAGAATTGGTGTTGTTGACGAGGAAAGCTGTGGGATGATGATTGATAATCTGAGGAGAGATGGGAGGAGAGGGGGCAAGGCGAGGTCAGATGGACGGCTCGACTACTTTATATGGGTGTAACGGCGTGTGAAGTAACCCAACTCGGTAGCCCAAGTTCCTGTCTCGACAAGCAGCTGGCCGGCCATGAGCCCATCACCCCATCTACTGCATTGTACGGTACCTACAGCAAGTACCGACCTAAGTTACCTACCTAAGTTACCTACCTACCTTACCTACCCAGTACTATACAGTGTTTTGAGTTGGCACGCACAACCACGATCGACAAGCGTGCCGGTAGCAGTACATGCCCCTGAAGCCATTCGCTTGTATCCCGAGACATCGACTGGCACACTATGACGAGTCGACAAGGCAGCCGCAGTACCTGATTGCCCTAGACATGCCATCATTGCCCTCGTACCGTCTACCGTCTCGCGTGTGTCTCTAAGCTTTTCGATCATGACGTCGACCAATCGCCGTGGCCATCATCAGCCGCCCACCCACACAACACACACACACCCCCCCCCCCCCAGAGGAAGCAACACAACTGACAAGCAACACAAGCAACACAAGCAACACAGCGCAGCATCCATAGCACAACCAGACACTACAGTACCCACAGTGCCAATCAGCATCGCGGATCCAGGGCTCAATCGGCACTTGCCATTGGGAGGGGGTGCGCCCCCCCCAGGAGATCCGAGTCACGTCACACCAAGCGGGCGGGCGGGCGAATGAGGAGCTCAGCGATGATGGTGACGATGGTGACGATGGTGACGATTGGGGGAGACGGACTAGCGAGGACGCCACCACAGAGGGCAGCAGTTGCGGGGGTGAGGCAGACGGAAGCACCCAAAGGCATGTCACGCTGTGACGCGCTTGATAAGGGGTCCTCCACCCTGCTTAGTTGGGCATGAGATTGACGCTGCAATAATGCAATACTGGAAGCTGATACAGTACGGTACTGTATGTACAAAGTACAGCCATACAGCCAGCCAATGAGGCCATTGGGAGAAAGCAACTCTTCCTCTTTCCTCTTTTGGAGTCGGCTGCCCGCTTGCATCTCGGTAGAGTGGGGCCGCCTCATCGGAGCATGAGTTGTGGGTGCGGGTGCTGGGGTACTCGACTCGACTCGACTCCCGGCTCAACTTGGCTTGGCTGCGATGTATCTATCTGCTGCGCAGTTGCCGCTCGCCGGGGCATCAAATCAATGCCGGGCAGACACAGAGTCTTTATTATCATACTGGCACTACTACTGACAATTAGGCACAACAAGCGGACAATTCGTGACAAGTCTGTACGGGCGCCTGGGTCGGGGTCGAGGTCGAGGTCGAGGTTGAGGTTGAGGTTGAGCTGCCGTAGTACGTTTACGTTGCAGTAGCTCCGATGGCCGCCAAGGGCCTGCGAGCCCGCAATCAGATCTCGACCGATGATCCCCTCAGACGTCAATGCACCCCAACCCCCTATTCTCTGCCGTACTGTTTGACATTTCCATTTCGTCTAGTCATGACACCACCATGGACAGCCCTCGGTTCTATCTTGTTCCATTTCTTCCACATAGATGACGGTTGGCCCTTCCATGTGGGCCTTGTTTTTCTTTGCAACCCGCTCCCGTCTACATACATGCCGCGACGGCCCCAGTCTATTCCTTCTCTAGTCTCACAGCAGGGTTCCGCTCGATAAAGTTGAGGTCCACCTTGTGGCCCAGCAGCTCTCGGATGTTGGAGATCTTGTACTTGATCATTGTAGGCCTCTCAAGACTCAGTCCCCAGCCAAACACGCGCATGTCCCGCGGCAGGCCCATCGACTCCAGCATCTCGGGTCGGAACATGCCGCTGTTGCCAATCTCCACCAGCTTGCCCAGGCCCTTGTGGTAGCTGAAGATTTCCATGCTGGGCTCCGTGTACGGGTTGTACGCGGGCTTGAATCGCAGGTCCGTGATGCCCATCTTGGTGAAGAAGACCTCCATAAACTCCATCAGTCCGCCCAGGGTCAGGTCGTAGTCGGCAATCACACCCTCTACCTGGTGGAACTCGGCCAGATGCGTAGCATCGACCGTCTCGTTACGGAACACGCGGTCGATGGAGAAGTATCGCGCCGGGGGCGGTCGGCCGTCGGGGCCCTTCTGTGACGCAAGCTTGTACAGCATCGCCGTCGAGATGGCCGTCGTATGCGTGCGGAGCACCAGACGCTGCGCCTCCTCGGCTGCCCACGGGTATCTGTAGCCAATCGACCCGTAGTCGCCAGACTCGTGGACCTTCTTGACATTGTCCCAGTACCACTCGTCCGTCTTTTGGCTGTCGCCCTCCGATCGCGGCCGGTCGGCAACCTTGGGGTCCGAGATGTAAAAGGTGTCTTGCAGATCGCGGGCAGGGTGCTGCTGAGGCACAAAGAGGGCGTCAAAGTTCCAGAAGCCCGACTCGACAAACTTGTTGGTGGGCATCTCCTCAAAGCCCATCTCGAAGAAGATCTGGCGGAACTCGTGGCGGACCTTGTTCAGCGGGTGCAGGGCGCCCGCATCCTGGTCTCCACCCAGCGCCTTGAAGTTGTAGGGCTTGAAGTTGGCCGTCTTCCAAGAGCCCGACGTGATCATGTCGGCCGTCAGGTCCGTCTCCTCCTTCTGGATCTCGAGAGCAAACTTGGCGCTCTTGCCGATCTTGAAGCTGATGACCTTTTGCAGCTTGAGAAGCTTGCGCTTGCGGAGCTCGGTGAGCACCTTGGGCTCGTGGGTTCGGGTCTCCTTGATCTGCAGCAGTTGCGCGCGGGTGTCGTCCTGGATCGACTCGGCCTATAGTCATGCGTTAGCCCACCCGGCTGGTGGCCTGGTACAGGTGCGGTTCATCCGTCTCAACGCACCGAGGCGACGAGCTTGCCGTCCTTGCCCTTTGAAATCCACTTCTGCTTAAAGGCCTTGTTCTGGCCAACCTTGGCCACATCCTTGTCGCCAATGGCCGCCTCGAGCTCCTGGATCGTGAGCCCCTCCATGGCCCCGCGCAGTGCCTCAAAGACACGCGCCTCCTGGCTGCCGTGCGCGGCAATCTGCTCCGCCTCGGGCTCCAGGATAGCCTCCTCCTTGTTGATTGTCTCGTACGTGATCATGGAGCGCGAAGCCAGACGGTCGAGGGCGGCCTTGATGTCCTGGAAGGCCATGGCGGGGAAGGCCTCGCTGGACAGCAGCGGGCTCTTGGCGTCGAGGGCCTGGAGAATCTGGGTGGCCAGATCCCCCGAAGGAGCAGAGTTGGAGGTCGTCATCGTGAGCTGACTTGTGCGTGCCGGCCACCTGGAAGTTTGCTGTGGTTCCAACAGAAGAGGTTCTGGTCGGGCGTCTGAGTCACTTGGGCGACGACTCAGAAATATCACAATTTGGTGCTGTGGTTCCTGGAGTAGTGACCGCCGATGGCGGGGTACGTACTGCCAATTCGCTGCGGGCGCAGGTACGTACCTGTCCTCGTCCATCTTGTCCCTCCACGGATCAATATTGTTCCAATCGCTCAATCATGGCTGTGGGGATATTGACAGTACGAACGTGCAACGGTACCTTATTATCCAGTTGCACCCATGGCACGAGTTGGAGGACAAGAATAGAAATGGTAAAGTATGTAATAAACGACTGCGCCTCCGCGTCCTTGTAGCCATGTCAACCACCTCTGAGAAATCCGACATGGGACCCAAATACCTACATACCCTCATTTCGTAGTTCTGCAGCCTCCAAGTCCCAACATTCGTGGCGTCATCTCGAAGCAGGCAAGTAGGTACTTACGTAGATCCTACTCGCTTCCCTCCCCAAGACGCACGTGTCCAACGTTCCGGCATCCAGCATCCAGCATCCAGCATCCAGCATCCAGCATCCAGCATCCAGCATCCAGCATTCAGCATCCAGTTTCCAACTTGCATCTCTGTTCCGCAAAACAGCCTCGCAGCGTTACGCCCGCCCATGAACCGCGACACCTGACCTTCGTTTGCCTGCTCGCTCTCATGCGGAATCGGCTCGCCTGCGACTCAATGTGGATGTTTCGAGAATGAGCCGTGATGCCTCGCCAACCTCCGCGGCGCCGCTCAATGCCTCTATTCAACCAAGTGCCGCCGCCGCCGCCGACGAGCATCTCGCACCATGGCCAGCACCGTCATCCGAGCCCAGCGAGTCGTCGCGGAGGCGTGGCCAGTCTCGCTCGCAGCGCCGCAGGAAGAAGAGAAGCAGGAGGCGCCGCAATCCCGGACTTGCCAAGAAGCTCGAGTTTGTCACACATCTGCTCAAAAGTCTTGATATCCTGGTATTTGCCCAGTTGAGCGCGCTGTATTATATGGAGTACGTTGGAATATGGTCCCTTCAGCTCCATGGCTTGACGCTAACTGTCCCTCCTTGTCTGGTCACAGGTGCTCCATGTTTCGTTTTATACTGCGAGCTGTCGGCCAGTACATGTATCTCACCCCCAAAGATGAAGCGTTTCCGTTTCTCATGCGCGCAACTCGGGTGCACGTTGCGCTTATCCTGCTACCCAATTTCATCTGCATTCTTCTTCACATCTTCTGCTCGCTCCCCGTTGGGCCCGACTACAGTAGAGGGTACATGCATGGCGGACTTATCATCGACTTCATAGGCCAAAGGCCTCCTACCTCTCGCATCTACTACGTCCTAGCGGATTTGGTCATCTTGGCCATTCAGAGTCTGATGCTGACTGTACACACCGAACGCGAGATGCTTCGTGTTACTTTGAAGACCTTCCGGCCGTTGATTCCAGACCTGGCGCAGGAATCGGCAGCCGCTCCCACGATAGAGGACCTTGACGCAGAAGAGAGAGGCATCTCTCGCGAGTCATCATACACAACAGAGGTCAACGAGACCAATGATGTTGAACTGCGTCCACTGCGGCGCGCAACAACAGAAGAGGAGGGAACTGAAGCCACGGGAGAAACCGAGTCGATTGCGAGAGAAGGGCCGACGGAAGACTCTTCGAGGTCGTACTTGGCAGATTTGTTGAATTCTGGAAATGGCGTGCTCGGAGAGTACCACATCCTTCACTCAATCCGCACGGCCGCCACGGATTTGGAGCGGACTGCCGCCCACTCCCTTCGGAGTTTAGGCTATGGAGCGACCCTCGCTGCACTGGAAGCTCGTCGGGGCGCAAGCGTGTCGACTCGTCCAATGCAATCAGATAGACGGTCGTAGGAAAGTCCAAATCCTTGGGTCAAACAGAGAAGGTTGATTAGTGGGTATGAAAGCTGGAAGAGATAACACAGCTGCTTTTTGCTCCTAAGCAATCTTCCTGCCTACGTTTCCAACGCCAGTGCCCTTGACCGAAATAACAATGTCGCCAGTGTCGTCGTCCTCTACATCTCTCAACCCCCAACTGCTCGCACCGAATGTCCTTAGATCCCGTGCCAAGCCCACCATCTCCTCCGTGCCAATTACATCCCGGCCTACCCTTAGGCGGCCAACATCCTCTGACCCCATGGCCATGAGCGTAAGAACAGTCGGCGCCGCGGCTTGGCTGACGCATCCGCCCTGTGCAATAATCTCCAGCAGCTGGTAGGCGCACCTCTTGCCAATGTCCTCGGGGACGACACCACCCTGCGCCGGAGCGACAACGTCGGCCGAGTAGAAGACACCAACCGAGCTCGACTCCGCCACCAGACTCAGGCCAAATCCGATGCCCAGTCGCTTCTTGCTCCCTGCCTTATCCCCTGAATCCACCAGCGGTGCCTGGTCGTACTGTGCTGCCACATGGATATCGGACACCAAAGGATTCAGCACCTCTCGGGCCGAGTGGATCATCCGCGCATTGTTGGAAGCCGACACTCCGGTGGAGTAAGCAACACCTCGTATCCTCTTTATCCGTCCGGGGTTGCGGTTCAGGTGTAGCGTCTTGGGTAACCGAACTTGGCTCGCGAAGCGCAGCTCCACGCATCCGCCACCTCCTCGTCCACCGGGTCCAGCGTTGGACCGCTGCAGCACTCGCAGCTCTATCCGTGCGGGCGGGATGCCAAAGAGGCCAAAGAGGGGGAGGATGGCAGTTCGGAACGAGTCGACAGAGAGGTCACCGGTCACGGTAGAAGAAGTAATGACGCCCGGGCCCGAGAATCGAACATTCATGTGTGCCTTGGAGAAGGGTGCCAGCAGACAAAGAGGCAGGAGGAAGTAGGTCACGCCTCGCGTGCAGTTGGCCGGGAGGTTGTGCTCGATGACATTGCCGTCGGAGGCGCCAAAACCAGCAATGGTGCCCGTAATAAGGCCAGGGTGGTATGTAATCGTCGTACCGGTGTAAGAGATCTGCATCGAGCTGCCGTTGGTGATGGCCTCGAGCAGGCGCAGGAAGGATATTTCATGAGGGGCGAGACCTGGGTTCGTAGGTGATGTGCTTCTGATCTTGGCGATGTGGATGGGCCGCCCGGTCAGCGTGGACAGGACCAGCCGTTGCGTAAACGCTCGGTGGCCTGAAAACTTGAGGTATTCTGGCGTGGAATTCGACATTTTGCAATGAGGAATCGGGGGTATCGTGGAGAGTCGCAGAGGCTGTCGCAAATCCGCTCCCAGACAAAAATTATCGTTCTGCCATTGGAAAGTTGGCGGACCACCCATGATTGGCAGGCGGTGAGTAGAGTCCCCACGAAAGACAGGCAGAGTTCTGGTTCTTATCGATAACGCCAAGACAATTTACTGTGGCGCGCGCAACGCAACTTCGCATACAGACAGCCAGGAATCTTCTTTGTCGCTTTCGACTCCAAAGAACTTCCCCCCATTCTTATTGAGGATGCCGGGAAGACCTCTACTCCTCGACCTGCGATGTCGAAACCAGACCATATGCTATTCCTGTCGACTCGCCGTTCGCCAACAGCCCGCACGACCATGGAGAGCACTCTACAGCTCGCAAGCCTCCAAGGGCACCACACAGCAACTCGTCGACAGTTCAATCACCCGAAAGTCTAGTCAAGCCGAGTTACGCCAGTACCTGGAGCGAATCAGATCACTCCGAAACCCCAAAAAGGAAGAAGAAGGCAGCAACTTTTCGGTCCGGTACTTTGAGCAAAACGAAAAGGGAAGGACGGAACTATCGGGCGAAGATGCCTTTGGAGCTTCGGTCAACGAATTCGATGCGTCTGAACTCAAGAAAACTCTCTTGGAAATCAAGCATGAACTCGGCGGCGAGGAGGAGCGAGCTGCCTTTGACGAAGTCGTGGGCCAGCTGGGTGGCGGCTGGGACAAGATGAACACCCCTAGCGACGTCGAAAAGCTGGTGGCCCGGTTGGAAGAGTACAATGCCGCCATCGATGCGGAAATCGACCAGGCAGGCGCAGACCTACCAATAGAAATGCTCGAGGAACTAGATCGGGAGATCCCTGGTTTGCCAGGTATGGGGTCCCTGGCCTCGCGCGTGGTCGTACCCCAGGTTCCGGAGAAGCCATGGACAGCGAACCAGCGCAAGAAGATCTCGAGGTTCAATTCCATCCTAGCACGCGTCTTTCGCGAGGTCCGCCGGGGTTCGGGACTGAACAAGAAGAATGTCGTGGCCGTCTACAAGGCCTATCATGCGGCCAGGCTATCGCTGGCTCATGGGTGGAACAATGTTCCGCTGGAGGTTTGGGATTTGCTGTGGAAAGTCTTCTCAGTCGACCAGTCCGTCAACAGGCAGCGCCTGGCACATATATCGCTCCTTGCTCGAGACATGAGCGAGGCCAAGGTGGTACTTGGCCCCTCCCAGCAGCTCTTGACAATCGAGGCTGTCTTTGTCGATGGATGGGAGGCCAAGGCTTTGGAGAACTGGAAGCGGTGCATCAGCACACTGGGTGACGAGGGCGCCGACACGTTCAGGGAGTTTTGGGAGCTGGGAGTGCGGATGCACTGCCGCGTTGGAGATATGGCGCAGGCACAGCGAGCCATCAACAAGCTTCTAGAGGCCCGCCAGGATCCGCGCATCCTAATGCCCCTGATCCGTACCTGCTGCGAGGACGGCACTGCCGACGGCCAGGATAGAGCCTGGTCTACCTACCGCCAGATGCGGGAACTCCTTGGGGCCGATATGAAACTCGCAGACTACGATCAAGTCATATCCTATTTCCTGACCACCAACCAAACTGAGAACGCGCTGTTCGCCTTTGTTGACATGATGAGCGATGGCAAGATCGACCTCAAGAAGCAAAAGCACATGCCCTCTGTTGTGGCAAACAAGTTCTTCTTCGGCAAGTGGCTCAAGCGACTCATTGGCGCCGGCGATCTCAGTGGTGCCTTGAGCGTCGTCGAGTTCATGCGCAAGCGTGGCATCGTGGCCGCGCCGATGCAACTCAACGGCCTCATCGGTGCCTGGCAGCGGTCGGGCGGCGTTGATGACCTCGTCAGGGCTGATGAGATGGCATGGGCCATGATTGAGTCGCGCATCGAGTTTGTCAATGCTCGCGGGAGCGGCAAGGCCGAGTCTGCACCCGAATCAGCTGAGGCTCCGCTGCCGCGGGCCACGTTGGAGACCTTTTCCCTCCTGGCGGAGAACTACCGGCTTCGAGGCTTCCACGACCGTCTCAAGGAGCTGTGGATGGCACTCCGGGACGCAAAAATCAACGCCGACGCCTTCATGATCAACCAGCTTCTCGAGTCATACATCCAAGCGGGCCAGTCAAAGGAGGCCCTCGAGCTCTATCGATCTCTCGTCACGGAGCAGGGCATCGCCCCTGACCCATACACCTTTAGCGCTCTCTGGAAGACGCTGGGTGTCAACCGCCTGCACCGTGTCGCTGACGACTCTGTCGCCACCGAGATCGCGGCCGCGCGCGCGCTCTTTGCCGAAACGGTCCAGTTCCGAGACGTCTTCCAGCCGGACGGCATGGACGGCCAGCTCGCCCGCAAGATCCTCCACACGTTCCGTCGACTGGATGACAAGGCGGGCTTGATCACGGCTCTCACGGCTCTGCGCGACATCTTCCGCTTCCTGCCGCCCGAGACGCTTGTCCTCGAGATGGCCCTCGGCACCACCAAGCTGGCCTGGGAGTCGCCCGCGCACCGCAAGCGCCTCGTCTTCGCCAAGCGCGACCTCGACCGCTCCCTCCTCGCCTGGGCTGAGGGCGATGCCACCAAACTCGAGGGCAATAGGCGTGGACTGGCGCTGTTTGATTTCCTGCAGCATCACTATTGGCCCGAGAATGTCGGGGAGTCGGAAAAGACGACAATGTTCCGGGATGCTGCCTCGAAGATGGGTGTGTACGATCTGTTGATACGGAAATATGGATTGAAAGGCATGGATACCATTGAGTAAAATGAGGGTTATTTTCCGGATTTTTTGGATTTTTTTGGAGAGCTTTCACACCAGCGGCATCCAGGGCAATGAGGCTGGCTGCCTTTGTACATTAGCATTAATGAAGCATCTCAGGGTCCATGAAGCACATGGATATGTACATCACCGAATAGAACACCTGACTCAACCATCTTAGCATCCGTCATGGTCATCATGCAGAGTCTTGTAGCAGATGTGGGTAGACAACGTATAGCCTTGGATGAATCATGGGCCATGTCTGTAGGTAAGAAGCCTCGCCCCATGTATTCCACCCTGTCCGACCTTCTGTGTCCTCCTGAACTCCGACGCTATGCAAAGAATCAAATGCAGATAGAGCATCCCTCCCCTCTTATCCGATCCCAGGCAAAACACAAGCAGACCCCTTCTAAGATCCATGCTGGCCGCCAAAAATCCCAGACTGGCCCCCCTCTCTCCGGCCGTGGCGTTGGAAAGGCAAACCACCTCCTCGCCTGTTGTCGGTACAAGACTCCTACGTCAAGTCCATGTCGTCGCCGACATCGATACGGTCGCCGACAGAGCTGAGGCCCGAGTCGTCGCCGTCGTCGTCGCTCAGGTGCCCGTTTTGCTGCTGCTCGGATTGTTGTTGTTGTTGTTGTTGTTGTTGCTGCTGCTGCTGCTGCTGCTGCTGCTGCTGGCCCTGCTGTGCTGGCTCCTGAGAGGTGCTGCGCTTGGATATCCACTCCGCAATGCTCGTCTCTGGGCCGCCTTCGACCTGTACCTCGCCGCCGTCGGTGCTGCGACCGATGGCGGTGCCGTTATACTTTGAATCTTCGCCTGTTTTGCTGTGCTTCTTCTTTAGAGCTGCGGCAATGGTCAGTCAATGATCGCTACCCACATAGACGTGGCATGGCATGCTTTCGCAACACTCGGGCGGGAAGAGAAAACACACCATTGAGATAGTCGGTAGCATCCGACTCTCCGTCGCCATTCCCAAACTCCATCATCTCCTTCATCCGCTGGCCCGCGAACCACTTGATAAACTCCTCCACGCCGCGCAGGTCTTCCTCGCCCCTCCACTCTTGCTCGGTCGAGACGCGCTCGGGCCGCAGAGCGCCGGCATCCTGCAACGCCATGCGCATGTCGGCAATGGTGAAGTCGGCGCTGTCGCCGTGGTTGTGCGTGGCATGCGCGGCCGTGTTCTGGCAGAGCAGCGACAGGTAGCGCGCGGCGAGGTCGGTGAGGGAGTCGAGGACGGCGGGACGGGTCGAGTGATAGCCGGTGGCGCGCAGAATCTGGAGAATCGAGGGTCGGAGGAGCGCGTGGAAGAGGGAGGGAGGTGTCGTCATGGTGCCGGGTCGTCGTCGATGTCGACAACGCGTTGTGGGCTGGTGATGGTTGGCAGTGAGTGTAGTTCTTGTCGCTAGATAGCAATGAATAAATGGTGTAGGTTCAAGGTTTTCACTCGAAGCGACAGTGTCGCGCAGACTGAGACGTCATGCGACGGAGATTCAAAGGCTCTCACAGCGCGTATCCGCCCCGGGAGCACCTTTGTTCAGTGTCGCTGGGCTATGAGATGTTGAGTGTTGGCAAAGATGGAGCTGGGCGAGCTCTCCTTCAGCCTTGTGCTAGAGTTTGGATGCTGCACAGTATTAAAGATGCTATTCTGATCAATTACACTGTACATACTTGGAGTGGCTCTCTCTCAACCCCCTACCTAAGTACCTACAGAGACAGCGTTGGTTATTGACGGCGGGATTCTGACTACCCATGCATCAAAGTCTCAGCTTTCGCTATCACTTATCAATAGAGTCAGACATTCGGTTTTCTTTCCTGAGTTGTACGTAGTCTGAACTCGCTGGCTCCAAGGTACAGCTTTGGTTTCAACGGATTTTACCATAGTTCTTACAGAGTTCCCCCAATAGCTCAATCTAGGTTGGGTTGCTTTCGTCTCTTACATTCGTGTTTCCAGATTTCGTCTCCTGACCTAGCTCGACTCTTCGCTTATCCCGCTGTACTTGTTAATCCAGTCGAGTACTTCTCGGTGCCAGACAAGCGAGTTCTCTGGTTTCAAAACCCACTGTTCGGCGTGGTCAGTCAAAAATCACTGTCCTGGCAGCTTTCTTCACCACTTACATGGTTCTCGTCGGGAAACATGACAAGTTTGCTAGGAACCCCACGAGCTTGGAGTACGTTGAACATGGCGAGACCCTCCGAGATGGGAAGCCGGTAGTCCAACTCATTATGGATAACCTGCAGCGATTGTGAGAAGTTTTCTTTACCAAGGCAGATTGAAGACTGATTCGTACCAGCTGCGGAGTAGCCCACTCTCCAGTGTGCCTCGATGGATCCCACTTCTCGTAGCCAGCCCTGTTGTCCCAGAGGGTACCGCCAAAGTCGTGCTCGGGAAAAAAGAGCTCTTCAGTCGACCACTGGTTTTGTGTTGAGAATACTCCATCGTGGCATACAAGGGCCTTGAATTTGCGGCCCAAGTCGTGACCCTGGATCCAGTCTGCAGCATTGTCAACCTCACAGACACTCAACGGGACTTTCTAGCTGAGTATGTGCCAACTTACTGATCATGTAGCCTCCATAAGATGCACCAAGAGCAACTGCTCGTTTGGTATCGACGCAGGCCATCTTCTTCTCAATGTACTCAAAGCACTTGACGAGATCGTCGTACGGCTTGCCTCCCCAATTCTCCTTGATGGCATCTGTATGGGCCTGGCCATATCCTGTACTACCAGTCGGGTTGGGGCACACGACGACGTATCCCTGTTCGGCAAATATGGCTGGATTCCAACGCGTGCTCCAATCATCCAACCATGCGCCTTGGGGTCCTCCATGAATTAGGAACGCAAGTGGATACTTTTTCGACGAGTCAAAATCGGAGGGTGTCATCACCAACGCGTGGTTGTCGTACCCAGCAGAGCCAGGATACCATATTTCAGAGCATTGGGACTGGGAGAGCCCAAAAGACTTGCCCCCTTTAGAGCTTGTTGATATTTCCTTGCACGACTTTGTGTGCGGGTCAAGGATGGCGTAGCTGGAGCTCTCGATCCGAGACTTGGTGGTAATAAGCAGTGAGCTGCCGTCACCCAGTCGTCTCGCTTCGGCTACTGCGCCCTCCTCATAGATAGGTTGTGGGAGATGTTTGGCTTCCAACGGGGAAGCAGGAAGCTTCCAAAGGGCCATTCTTCCATGCTTCTCTGCTCCAACATAGAGCTCCTTGTCATGCCTTCCCCAGATGGCCCATTCTGGTCTGAGATCCCAGCCTCCTTGGTCGTCATCTGTTTGATAGAATTCCTGAACATTGGCCAGATCTGTCACGTCTGGAATCAGAAGTAGCCTCGTCTTGTCCGATTCGTATTGCTGGGACTTCATTCTCGCAAAGACGAGCTGTTTTCCGTCGCTCGAGAAGGTGGGACTAAGGGAGTAGCCCCTGAGGCGGCCAGTTTGAACAAGTTGAGGACCAGAGGGCTTCTCAAGCCACGACTCAATCGGGACATAGTACAAGTCTGTTTTTGTGTTTCTGGCAGGGTCCATGTTTGGATCTTTGGCGATAAAGGCAATGCCTGAAGCAGAGATATCAAAGTCACCAGTGCCGCCAAAAGGAGGTACCGGAGAAACCAAACGGGTGCCAGCAAGCAGGTTTGTGAGGCCAGGAGCCTCGAGGATCCATTTTCCGTCATGCTTCACAATCAGACCGTACCATAGAGAGTTCTGGTTGGTGCTGCACCAAGAGTCCCAGTGGCGGGCAAAGAGACCCGTGTAAATCTTGGCTGAGGAATGAGACTTGGTTTCGGCAGCTGGCCAGTACATATCACCATCTGGCGTCGTGATCGCGGAGCAGCAAAAGATGAGCTTGTCCCTTGAGAGAGGTTTGACTTTGATGTTTGAAACGGTACCGGCAAAGTAACGAATCATATGTGGCCTGCGAAGGAAGCATATCAGCGCCATGAGCTCATGAGTCGCGGCCAATGGTTAAACACGATTCCGACACCAACTGGTGACGGTTTCTATGCAAGCAGCGGCCTAGTAGGCAACATACTGCGAAGACTTTTCCAGCACATGCTGAGAGATGAGCATTGAGCACCCGTTATCGCCAGTCTTGATGAAAGCAATTTCGTTCTCGCTGATCCAGATGGGGTCACTGACAGCCGTGTCGTCGGAAACGAGGTGAGAGGAACCATCGCCAATGTTGAGCACACGGATCTGGAATGATTTGGCGTGGGTTTCAAAAGAATAGGAAGAGACCTGGTAGGGTTAGCTTTCCTAGTAAGCGAATGAATTGAGACGAGAGTATACTGTGTAAAGGACAAGCTCGCCCGTGGAGTTGGGGATACCGGCTGAGCGGCGTGGAGCCGATAGTAGGACTTCAGGCGTGAAGCGGGCGGCCCGGATTGTCATGATGAATGGTTGAGTCGTCAAAATATCAGGTGGCGGTAGATATGAACCAAGCCGAATTGATGGCGAGAGGAATGGAAAGGAAAGAGGGATCGATAACGGAAATTGGAAAGTTGCGAATATAAAAGAGGTACCCGGCAGCACGGAATGAATGATGATGGTGAGGGGAAGGGAGCTCATCTCCCCACTCGTGAAGCTCCCAAGGTACCTGAGTTACCCGGTTAGGCAGTCGATTACAAGCACAACAACTGGCACGATGGGATTGTCATGTATCATGGTGTGGCGATCCAGCCACCAAGAACAACTGTGTATTCCTGCTTTTCTTCATTCCTCTTGGTGGTGCTTCATTGCTTTACTGCTTGTCTGGCAGATGCGTTGCTCGCGACATCAACTATCAACTACCTTGGACCAGCTTTCTTGCGTGCCGACCTTCCTTCGTATAGGGCTACCCTTGACACGTCCGTCCAAGCCAGAACTGCATCTTGACAAGTATACCCATTCCTGAACAAAAGCCTCTGGGAAGAACGCTTGGTCGATAACTGAACTTACATGCTTCCCCTCTTGGTCTCTCCGCAACCCCTCAGTGGATGGCTCACGGGGCCGAGTGAAGGCTGAAAGCTGGCAAGCTGGGCTTTGCATTGGTCTCAACCCCCGCATTTACTTATCTCGATATGTCATGGCGCGAATCTACCTTGCTCATACCTCCTCTTTCTCCTCTCTGTACCGAGCCAACAAACCACCCACTGTACGGAGTAGCAAATGCAGCAACCCGGCTCGATCCTGGTCTAGTTTTCTGAACAATCTGCCCATGCCGCCCGCAGCTTATGACCGTACGCCCAAGCGCCCTAGTCCAGATTGGCGTCCTCATGATCACTGCTCAACCTTCAGGACGTGATTTTGAGCCCGTCAACAGTGGCATGAAGCAATCGTATCTCGAATGAGATGCCGCAAAAGGACCGCATCTACAAACGCCCGGCCCATATCCACGCGATGCCTAACCCAGGTCGCGAGACTTCAATATTCCTAAACGCCATACCAACCCAAACCCATAACCATTCGTAATTGCTTCACTAACCCTATTCTGCTCCGTCTTCTTACAGATCATGACCAATTCATGCATCCCTTCTTACTTTCGGTGAGCTCCAAAGTTCGTTCGCTTCTTGCTCGTTTGCGTGTCGTTCTCGCTGTCTTCGTTCTCCTTCTTCTTCAGCTTGCTCGCGTTTTTGCCGGTTGCCGACGTAGGTGTTGCGTGGTTGGAGCCGCCGTCGCGCTGCGGTCCCGACGAAGGTGTTGCGTGGGACGCGGGTGTTGAACCGCCCGAGCCTGGCGTGATTCCCTCCTAGAAAAGGAACATGACTCGTCAGTATGCTTCTTTTGTCGTCTTGAACGTCCCGATCCTAGTACTCACCAGATTGTTGGGGCGGTATGAGATGCTTGACCGCGAAAACACCTTGTTCTGCTCCATTGGTCCCGTCTTGCGACGTTGCGCAGCAGCGCCACTCGTTCCCTTTATGTAGTTGTCGAATCCAGTGATAATGTTTCCGGCCACGGCGCTGTCAAGATACGCCGTCTCCTTTTGTACGATGCTCTCTTCGACTTGGGTCTACCAACCAGTATCTTAGCATGCCAAAGTCACAGTGATGGGAGTCGAGACGCCGCGACAGTCGTAAGAGGAGACGAGAACATACCAGGCGTCTTTCCAGGAGCCGTCGTTTCTCTACCAGCTCGCGCACGCGCGCTTGCGACTTCTTATATTCTGCCATCATTGGCGCACCCTCTGTGGAGCTGGAGGTTGTTCCCTTCTTGAAATCGGACATGCACGTTCCTCCCTCGCGACAGATCGTCACTAGTCGGCGCAGTCGTATGCGCCAGTTCTGAGTGTTGTCTTATTGGGATGGCGGTTCGGTAACCAGCGACGCAGCCGATGTCGAGTGCGCCAACTCTGAAAAGAAACGAGTGTCAGCCGGAGTGTGTTTTCGTTGAATCACAGATCGCAACAGAGCCAAGCGCCGTGGGGTTAACCGAATAGCGAGGGGCCGTGCGAGCTTCAGATATTTTGACACAGTGTTGATTTTGGTCTCTCTCTAAGTACCGAAGCATAGCTTCACGATTTCGCCATGCAATCTTAGACCCTTGCGGATGCAATGATGCAAGGCGAACTCTATATTGTATTGAACCACGCTCTAGATACAAGCTGCATGCCATTTTCTTCATTCTTCTTATGAAATCACAACTCCCCTTCGTAATCCCATCCAAAATGCAATACGAAAACGTCCTATTCCTGGACGTTGGACACAAGCAATGTAGAATAACGCCTGGCACGCCTCGACTCTGTTGTCAGAGTAGTATGATTATCAGTAGCAGACTAAATCTGATGTCATTTGCGAGACCCATCCTCTGAGCCATCATCCATCTTACGCCGACTTCTCGGTCGCGATGAAGCAGAGGAGCTGTTTCGTCGATGGTCACCTGCCGAGTCACGCCGAGTTTCGCGGACTCTGCCACGCTCACCAGGACTTTGCCGCTTTGGTCTGCTTGATTCATCCTTGTCCGAGTCGGAATGCTCGCCTCGCTCATCTCGTCGCTTGGCTCTCTTTGCGGGTGACGGACTACGACTGTCGACCGATGAATCTCGGCGGCGTCTGCGGCTACGACTTCTGGATACCGATGAGCTTCGTGACCTGGAAGAGGACGGACTTCGGGAATATCTCTTCCCCCTTTTCGGCGATCTGCTTCTCGAAGACAGACGTCTTCGTCGTTTTGGTACGGGGGAGCGCCGACCGGAGGAAGCAGAACGGGACCGTCGAGCATGCGCGGGTCTGCGCTCCCGGCCTCGGGACTGATTCTCGTTGCGTCTGCCAGCATAGTTGGGCGACCTCGACCGCTTCCTCTGGTCCTTTTGGCTTGCGGAGGGGGACCGCCGGCGCACTCGGCTAGCAGAGCGATCAGTGCTGCGCGAAGCACTACGGCTGCGCGAGCTGGATCGAGACATGGACCGATCAGAGGTCGAGCGGCCACGGGAAGTGCGTCTCCTCCCGCCACGGTCCCTCCCTCCTCCACGCCGACTTTGCGGGACGTAGCTATCGCGACCGTATGAATCCCTCGAAGGCCGGAATCGAGGACCAGGTGATCGGGAACGGGACCTGCTTTCACCTCTTCGAAATCCACCTCTCCCGCGTCTATCAAAGTCCCTGTCGCCTCGCCGTGCTTGCCAGGTGTCTCCTCGCGTGGATCCCCGGTCTCGGCGGTCACGCTCTTTTGTATTGGTCATGTCTCGATCTCGCCGGCTTGACTCGTCACGTCGTCGTCGAGCATCTTCAGCGGCACGGTCTGCTTCCATCTGTAAAGTCTGTCAGGGAAATGAAATGTGATTAGTTCCATGTTTATAGATGTACCTTTTCTTGCATCAACTCTAACTTCTTGGCTTCAAGAAGCTCCTTCGGGACACCTTGGGGGCTGCTCTGCGCGCTTAGCAGCAAATTCCAGAGGTCTTTGCAGAAAGGTGCCGTATCTTTGTCGAGGAAACCAGTGAGCTGGATCTGGAGGGATTTGATGTCCGGCTGTAGCAGTCGAAGTTAGCATACCCACGGGTTTTGACAGGGTTGTGAAAATAGGAGGGGGCTGCCACACATATCGTGGTCCCTCGATCAAGTTGAAACAAAGTTCGATAACGACGTCGTCTTCATTGCCCAGGATTTCAGAAATCTTTCCTGCGATCCATCTGTTCCAACATGTCAGCATGAACGCACCAAGCAATCCAGAACTAAAGGTGTCAGGGACACTAACTTCTTCATGACCTGGAGATTGACCTTCTGCATGTCAACTTTCTTGCTGAACTCGAGAGGAAACTTGGTCGACTTCAAGAGCCGTGCATCGACTCCGGAGGCCATGTTGGGCCTATCTGGGGCAGCAATTGGAGCTGAAGAGAGCTGAAGACGCGTTTCGAAAAAAGGTTGAAGCGGAAAAAGTGACGTCGCCAGCTGCTCTTATGGCAGTTCAGAAGATCACACGTGCACGGACCATTTCAACAAGGTAGGTACGGGCACCTTAGCTAAACCAACGTCGCCCCCACAGTCACCCGCTGGCTTCATGAGCAGGCAGCCAAGCAGCATCATCTGAAAGTGAGAATCCCCAAACAAGGCCCTGCTGCGTTCTTCTTCGTAGTTGCAAATATCAGTCCTTTAACGTCCCATACTATAGAGATATGGGACTGCCCCTCAGAATGCAGAACCTCCACGCGCCAACAATCCCTTCCGGGGAGACGACGTCTCCCGCTGCCAATGGCAACACTGGGCAATTGAGCTTCGCACAGTTGCAACGAAAGAAGGACGACGTCGAGGCAGAACTCAAGGCACTCAGTGGCGTGCTGGATTCGGTAACGTTGCCCCTGCGTTCTTATGATGAGCCTCATAGAAAATTGCGCTGATGGCCCTTTTCAGCATGGAGTAGACATGAATACACCCCTTCTAACAAGAGACGGCTTCCCCCGTGCGGACATAGACGTCGCTCAGAGTACGATAGCAGACCCCAGCAACACATCATCTTTTGAGCTAACTGGCTTCAGTCCGGACAACAAGAGCCCGGATTATACGTCTCCGAAATGACTACAAGGACCTAATGGGAACCATTGAAAAGTTCCTACACGAACATTTCGCCAACGCAAATGCCGCCACCCAAGACACGGCATCCGATGAGCTGGACCACGAACAGCTCACGCTGCCGGATTCGCAACCTGAAACGCTCAGTCAACCTTTTGCCAAGATCAATACCGTTGCCAATGGTAGTCCAGCTGAGAGCGCAGGTCTCCAGCCGGGAGACGAGATTAGGAATTTCGGTTATGTCAACCGGTCTAACCACGATAATCTCAAGAAGGTCGCCGAATGTGTGCAGGGCAACGAAGGGGTACGTGCCGTCATCAGCTCACAGTGAAAGGAACACGGGACTAACACATCACCAGAACAACATCTTTATCAAGGTGTCACGGCTGACCGGCATTGCCGAGCGGGAAGAGCTGAGGCTAACCTTGACTCCCAGAAAGGACTGGGGAGGAAGAGGAATGTTGGGCTGCCACATCCTCCCACTCTGAGGCTGATAGTCAGTGTCAGTTTTCTGCCTAACGGTCCATGGCATTGCAAAGACATCCTACGTGATTGGCACGATATCCACAAAGCTTGGCGGCTCACATAACAAGAAGAGACATACTCGCCCTACAAAGCCTGAAAATAGACAGAAAGTACCTAGGCAGAAGTCAGGCTTCAAGCCAATATCAGACGTCTGGCGCAACACCAGGCAGCATGACAGGAATTCTTCGGGTATAATGCGACGATGACAAATCACCATTTAGTCAGCTTCCGGGTTTGCTTTTGGGCTGCTCAGCTATCGTTGTATTGTACGGTGTTATGAGACTTGCACCAATTGCTCCTATCAGTGTCTCGACAGGTACCAAAGTGCGTAGCATCTCAGAATCATAACATAATGAATGCACACAGGGGCGGCTTTGGCAGTCGCAGCTGGTGATCAGCCACTTGGGATAACTTACGCGGGAGCAAAGTTGCTGGAACAGCTACTCTACCGATGTATGGAGGTTTGAGCTTCAAGACATGCGTATGCACGTACTGGTAGCAGGTCTGGTCCACTGGAACCCGCGCCGTGTTGACCTGGTGCCTCCGCAAGGTTTCGTCATGAGGGCCGTATGTTAAGCTTATCACTTGGGTGCCAAGCCAACACGAGAGGGCTGTTCAGGTTGCTGAGTACCTAGGTACCTAGATCAGTAGGGTACCGCACTCGTGGGTGCCTGACACTGTCTGCCTACCTTACCTACCTTAGGTTGGTAGGTACCTACAGGTAGGTTGGCAGCAAATGCGCCTATAAGTTTGCAGGTCTGCGCAGCCAAAGCCGCAACAAACTGTCCAGCAAACAAGCGATTTCCGGCCGTGGAAGTCTTGATCCAACTTGGCACCTTTGCTGGGACCTTCGAAGTTGCCCAATTGGTAGTATACTCCTTGGCTCTCAGGCGGTGACGCTGTCATAGTGGACTCTCCATTCCCTAGTTTCCGGTTAATACTGGTTCCCTGCTTTTGATTGCAAGACAGCAACACATCACGTGCAGCAGCCCACCCACCGTGGCCGACTGAATTTTTCGCTTAAGGCCCCCCCTTGGTCGAGTTGTTCCCCGCCGCCTTCATAACAACAGGTTGACTGATCCGCCGAGTTCATCACCACAATTTGCCTCTTGTCAACGACGCTCTCCAGGTATTTAACGGCCCCTCCTGCTCGACCGTTTTCGCTTTCGGACGACGCCAAATTCCCTTGCTGTCCCCGAACGATACGCCGTGCGCCCGCTCGATCGCTGTGCACCAGCTAACTCCCGCATCCCAGCACCCCGCTTGTTTACATCCCTCCCAACCGTCGTCAACCTCGTCCGGCCCGACGACACAATGGCTGAGCAGCAGCAAACCCCTACCTTCAAGCTCGTGCTTGTCGGCGATGGTGGTACCGGAAAGGTGTGTTATCGCCGCTCTGCCGGCCGGCCTGGTGACCTCATCGGCGGCTGTTGATGCCCCGCCTCAGCAACTGCCCTGGCCAAAGGTCCAACGCCCTCTTGACGACCGCAGACTAACCCCAACGTGCCCGGCAGACCACCTTCGTCAAGCGCCACTTGACTGGTGAGTTCGAGAAGAAGTACATGGCCACTCTTGGTGTCGAGGTTCACCCTCTTGGCTTCACCACCGTAAGTCGACGATATTTCCCACCATGACCCGAGAAGGAGGGGGGAGAGAGAAGAGAGAACGGGACCTAATTATACATCATCACAGAACTACGGTCAGATCCAGTTCGATGTGTGGGACACCGCCGGTCAGGAGAAGTTCGGTGGTCTCCGTGACGGTTACTACATCAACGGCCAGTGCGGTATCATCATGTTCGATGTCACCGCCCGTGTCACCTACAAGAACGTCCCCAACTGGCACCGTAAGTCATCATCTCTCGCGAGTTACCGGGCTTTTCCGCTTACAATCCTCATCAGGCGATCTCGTCCGAGTTTGCGAGAACATCCCCATTGTTCTCTGCGGTAACAAGGTCGATGTGAAGGAGCGCAAGGTCAAGGCCAAGACCATTACCTTCCACCGAAAGAAGAACCTCCAGTACTACGATATCTCGGCCAAGTCCAACTACAACTTTGAGAAGCCCTTCCTCTGGCTCGCCCGCAAGCTTGTCGGCAACCCCCAGCTTGTACGTTGAAATATTGATGACCGAGCTTGAACCACGCATGTACTAATTGAGAACGTAGGACTTTGTTGCTGCTCCCGCCCTGGCTCCTCCCACCGCCGAGGTTGACAAGGCCCTTCTGGCCCAGTACGAGGAGGAGATGAACGTGGCTGCCAACCAGCCTCTGCCTGATGACGACAACGACGATGATCTGTAAATGACTTGCACGGTCATGGGAGACTTTGTTGGGGAGGATGCCGCCATATGTCTCCAAGAGAATGAAAGCATGAACGGTATTTGAGGATGGCACACATAGGCAGCCGGAATGACCATTTATGAAATACAGGACGAAAGTTCTGGGGTTTACAGGAGCGTTATTGTCGACGGCGAAAAAAATAATGACCGTCATGCCTCGTTTTGGGGTAGAAGTTTGTGGCACCACTGCACGGGGAGGCAGTACCTACTTCGTTAGCTAGCTAGACTTCCATCAAAATGACAACAAGGCCGGGTTACTTGGCTTGGCTTAGTATTAAGTTGCCAAGGCTCTCGTAGACGTGCATAGAGCTGGTTAGATGAGCTGCACCCGTGCCCCCGAAGGTGGCTCGTGGTGTTTATTGCACATCGCGGAACAGCCAATGAACGACAAAGAGAGAAGGACGAGGCGAGGCAGAGACATCAGTCATCTTCTGTGCCTACCTACCTAGGCACGTCATGTATCATTGCAAAAGCGTTTGGTTAACTGTCAACGGTGGTCGGATATTATGATGGGGCACTCACTCCCTGCAGCAAGCCAGCCATCGAGAAGCTGATGATGCTGGGAATGGACGGCCCGTGCCGGTGTTTCTGATGACTAGTCAATTATCATTTGATGAGCGACCGAATTGTCAGGGTGATGGAGTGTACGGGCAAAACACTGGCCATGATATTATGCCCTGGTTGTGTTCATTTAGATAGGTAGACACATTTACGGTATACGAAGAAATGAAGAAGAGGGAACAAGCGCATCTGAGTTCAGAAGATCAACAAATTACTCAAAGAGAGCAACTTTATCATTCAATGGCAGAACATCACTGTGACTGCGGATGACCAAACCCTCTGTTGGTCACCCCAGTCGGAAGTCGAAGATCATACACTTGGAGCATGGATCAAGCGTTGCGCAAAGTAGGAGATAGGCCTGGGTGGGTATCACCCAAGATCTGAGCGGTGTCTACCGACCTACCGATGTATGTACCGCCCAAAAGGACCAGGGTATTGACCTATATGACCTGTATACCTACTGTACATGGCAGTACTTGCGGACGAGGGTAATGATGTGCAGTGGTTAGATATGGGCGGGCAGAGCAATTACAGATTAGAGTAGCAATATGTAGCCCAACTGGACGTGGCATGTGGGTATATGTTTCATCTTGAGGGAGGAAACAACCTAGCTACACGCAACGCAGTTTGACCTTTAAGCAAACCAAATGTCGGTGAAGTCATTCGTAGGTGACATGCTATTGTAGTAGGCTTCCTTTGTGCAGGCGGACAGGTCATCCATGTTTTCTCACGATCCTGGCAATGCTGGTGCGGGAGAGCATTGGAGAGGAGAGCAACGCCCCTGACACAAGAGCAGCCTCTCTACATACGGCCCAAGTGTTCAGTAACAGTCTAATTTGTAGGAGAATCACCATTGTCGTAGGATTCGCCAATAAGTTAATGAGATGGGGAGGGGGGGGGGGGGGG